>SJXQ01009608.1:73539-88128 GCA_006408695.1 Aepyceros melampus | reverse complement strand
GGGTTCGGTCCAGCACTGTCTGGGCCCCTCAGGGAAGGCCACCCTGTCGCCTCCCAGCATCACTGCAGGGTGTTAAGGCCCCCGCCTGGTCAGCGCCCAACCCTGTTCCCCAGCCTCTCCGCTGCCCTGTTCCTACCGCGGCCTCGCTTGCCTCTACAGAGCCTCACAGGCAACCACGGAAGAAGCACCACGGGAGGAGCAGGCAGGTTTCCAGGGGGAAACCCACAAATTTTATCAACCGAATGACATAAAACCTATCTAAGAAGCTTCCTAAAGGAAAGAGCTCCCGGCCCCTGGGGAGACTTCTGCAGGGCCCTCCACCTCCCCAGTCCTCCCAAAAAGGGGCAGGAGCCACACCACCACCCTGATCTCTTGTTCAGGCCGCCCAGTGTCATGCTCGCTGACCTGGTGTTTAGTAAACTCACGTTTTTTGAGCAGGATCTACACACAGCGGGTTCCAGGGCTCCCCCGCTCGTGAACAAAAGGACAGGAGGGACCAAGGACAAAGGGTGGCAGCGCCAGAGGGGACAGAGCCCCGAAGAGCTGGGTGTGCTGGCAGAGCGTGAGCCCAGGCCTGGCTGGGATGTGTGGCAGTGGTGGGAGGACGCTGGACTCAGCAGAAGGGGCGCCAGGACGGGTACTTGCGGACCAAGGGAGATGCGAGTCCACTTCCTATGTGGGGAGCCACTAGGAGACTTAAGTGATGGATTCAGGACACAATTTGAAGGCAGAGTCCACTGGGTTTGCTGGGGGGCTGGATGGGGATGGGGGGCCAGCGAGGAAACGAGAAAAATGAAGGAAAATGGGCTTGAGCAGCTCCTGGTGGTGCTTTTACAAGGATAGGGGCCATCAGGGAGGGAGGGGTTCAGTGAGATGTCTGCAGCAGTGGTGGGGGGGGTGGGAGGACGTGAAGGGTGAGGAGACACTCACTCGATGGAGGAGGGAGGAGCCAGCCTGGGGGGCCGCAGGAAGGGGATGTGCTAGGACCACAGGAAGGGGCAGTGCTGGGCAAAGAGGCTCCCAGACCCTTAAAAAGAGCCCGGCTGGACAAGAGACAGCCAGGGACTCCAGAAGGAGGAGCTGGTGACACCCAGCACCTGAGAAGGGTTGACAAGAAGCGGGGTCAGAGATTTGCAAACAAAGCGGGGATAGCTTGTCCCACGGGGAGAGAAAAGGCCATGGGACAGGGCACATCCACCGCGGAGCCCAGAACATGCGTGCCACCAAACGTGGGCCAGGTAGGGGCAGGGCGCTCCTCCTGGCGGGGTCACCAGATCCCGGCCTGACACACGGGAGCACAAAGGGGCAGCAAACCCTAAGCCTCGCACTGGCACTTGTCCACACCTGGCCGTCAGGCGCACTGGCGGTGCAGACCTCAGTGCCCCTGCCTGTCAGGCTCGACTCCCCCCGAGCCCTGGGAAAGGCTCCAGCCCAGGCTCAACAGCCTTGATCATGGGGTGGAAACCAAACCACCCCAGGCCTCTGCCATCACTCACTCCACGGGAACCCATGGCCCCTCCAACCAGGCCCCAGTGCCCTCGTCCAGGTGAGAAAGGTCCCCTGCACCTGGCTTCCCCTGGGTCTGCACGTGGCTTCCCCTGGGTCCACACAGTCAGCCCTCCCCCTGTGGACCCTCCCTCGAGTCCACAGTTTGGGGTCAGCCATGTGCTGCAGAGATGAGAGACCACCCCCCGCAGGGAGACCAGCCCACAGAGACAGGACTCCCCAGCACACCTGTGGCCAGGTAAGGGATGGAACGCCCAGGATTCCTTGGGCCTGAGCAAGCCTGTTCCCACACAGGCCGCTCAGCCCTCAGGGGAGCTGCTGGTTTGTCGGTGGAACCTGGGTCAGACAGTGTGTGATCTGTCGGAGCCTAGTCTCAGGGAAGTGACTCACCCCAGGCAGCTCCTTGCCCGGAGGGTGTCAGCCCAGGCAACCTGAAGTGACCCTCAGCTGTACACCAAGACCCCACTGCTCACCTCAGTGATGTGGTCACCCCCTCCAACCACACCCCCCAGCCCAAGAGAAACGTTATCTCCACCAAACAAAGAGCTACCCCTCTTAAGAGAAGGAAAGAGAGAGAAGGACAGGAGAGGGAGTGGAGGTCAGGCTCCCAGGAGGGCGGGTAAAGCCCCAGGAATGAATATGCGATGCCCAAAGGCCGAGGGCAGTGCCAAGGAATGTTCAAGCTTCTGGACAATTGCACTCATTTCACATGCTGCTAAGGTTATGCTCAAAATCCTTCAAGTTAGGCTTCAACAGGACGTGAACTGTGAACTTCCAGATTGTGAAACTGGGTTTAGGAAAGGCAGAGGAACCAGAGATCAAATTACCAACATCTGCTGGATCACAGAGAAAGAGAATTCCAGAAAAACATCTACTTCTGCTTCATTGACTACGCTAAAGGCTTTGACTGTGGGATCACAACAAACTGTGGAAAATTCTTTGAGAGATGGGAATACCAGACCATGTTACCTGCCTCCTGAGAAATCTGGATGCAGGTCAGGAAACAACAGTTAGAACTGGACATGGAACAATGGACTGGTTCAAAATTGGGAAAGGAGTACAACAAGGCTGTATATTATCACCCTTATGACTTATATGCAGACTATAAAACTTGTATGTCTATAACTTATATGCAGACTACATCATGCAAAATGCAGCTGGCTGAATCCCAAGCTGGAATCAAGATTCCCGGGAGAAATATCAACAACCTCAGATGTGCAGATGGTACCATCCTTATGGCCGAAAGTGAAGAGGAACTAAAGGGCCTCTTGATGAGGATGAAAGAGGAGAGTGAAAAAACGGCTTAAAACTCAACATTCAGAAAACTAAAATCACAGCATCCAGTCCCATCACTTCATGGCAAATAGATGGGGGAAAGGTGGAAGGAGCAACAGCTTTTATTTTCTTGGGCTCCAAAATCACTGTGGATGGTGACTGCAGCCATGAAATTAAAAGATGCTTGCTCCTTAGAAGGAAAGCTATGACAAACCTAGATAGTGCATTGAAAAACAAAGACATCACTTTGCCAACAAAGGTCCATGTAGTCAAAGTTACTATTTTTCCAGTGGTCATGTATGGATGTGAGAGTTGGACCATAAAGAAGGCTGAGCACCAAAAAATTGATGCCTTTGAATTATGGTGCTGGAGAAGACTCTTGAGTGTCTCTTGGACAGCAAGGAAATCAAACCAGTCCGTCCTGAAGGGAATCAACCCTGAATATTCATTGGAAGGACCAATGTTGAAGCTGAAGCTCTAATACTTTGGCCACCTGATGGGAAGAGCCAACTTATTGAAAAATATCCTGATGCTGGGAAAGACTGAAGGCGGGAGGAGAAGAGAACGACAGAGGATGAGACGGTTGGATGGCATCACCGACTCAATGGACATGAGTCTGAGTGAGCTCCGGGAGCTGGTGATGGACAGGGAGGCCTGGCTGCTGCGGTCCACGGGGTCGCACAGACATGACTGAGGGACTGAACCACAAAGGGCTCGGCGCTCCGAAGCACATGCATCTGGTGAGCACAGTGACCAGTGAACCAGTAAACAAAGGAAGCAGGGAGGGCACTGACATGTGCCTAGATGGCACTGGGTGCTCACGAGCGCCACTGACAAGAGGCCCCACAGCCTTGAGGGATGCGGGGGGGGGGCACCTCCACTCTGCAGATGAGGCTTCCGAGGCTCACAGGATCAACAATGTACCCATGGCAGGACGGCCGGTAAAAGAAGGAGCCGAGGTTCCCAGCCAGGGCAGCCTGTTAACCACAGGCCCAGTGCCAGGAAGGACGGCCGGGGAGGCTCCACCTCCTCAGGAGCCCAGGAGCTGAGCAGTCAGAGGGAATGAGGTGCCTGGGAGGGGCCGGAAGGTGTGGGACTCCCCAACCCAGCTTGAGCTCCGGTGCAGCCTGGGGAAGCAGGTTTGGGGAGACCCAGCGGCCAGCAGCGTGTCCTTTAGAGCGCCAGCGTCAGTGTGTGCTGACACCCGGGGTCCCAGCCAGGCCCCCAGCCGAAGCCCCCGCAGCCGCCCCCGCACCTCCCCACACCCAGGCCTGCCAGCCCCCACGCTCCATCCTGAGAGGAAGGGATCTCCTGTTCCCTTCCGTGGTTCGGGAAACTCCCTGCCCGCTGTCCAGGGGAGAGCCAGTTCAGCTCCCTCCCCCAGGCCCTTCTTCCTGAGTCTGCCCTGCCATGGTCAGCAGCTGAGGGCAGGGGTGTCCCTGCGGGCAGGTTGACCGGCAGAACCCTTCCTTCCTAAGGGAATCGCACACAGAAATTTGCTGTGTGACAAGTCAGGGCTCAGCTGCCCGGAGAGGGTTAGCAGAGGAGGAGGAGGGTTAGCAGAGGAGGGTTAGCAGCACAGGGCTGCCCCGGGGCGTTCCCTGGAGGCCCAGGCTCAAAGGGCAGGATGTGCAGACCTTGGGAGGGGAAGAGCGGGTGCAGGCCTGACACCAGGCCCTGTACCCGGGGCCAGTGTGCTGCCCGAGGGGAGCCGGACTCCCCAGGCAAGGGGCCACTGTCGATGGTCAGTGAGGTCCCCTCCAGCCCTGACGGTCTAGGGAGAGGTGCCAGGGAGAACCAGGCGGCTTGGGAGGTGGCAGGGCTGCGGGAGGCCGGGCAGGGAAATGATTAACCCCCCGCCGCTCTGTTCTGGGCACCTGACCCACCCTCATCCCCCACGGACAGGCCCGCCCCGCCTCATGGGGAGGAGAGGGCAGGGTGCCAGGCGCCCATACAGGGCTGGGTGTCTGTATTTCGACCTGGCGCCACGGATGGGGGCCCCGTTGGCCCTCCGCTGCCCACCTGGGCCCTGCCTGGAGCCACGCTCCTCGCCCCCTCCTCAGCGCCCCCCACCCTCGCCTTGGAAACCCGGTTGACGGTGACTCACAGCCCTACCCTCTGCCAGCTGGGGCTTGTTCCCGGGAGTGGGGCGGAGGGTCCCAGCTCCAGCTGCCTCCTGGGCAAGCTGAGGCTGCCCGGGGCGCTGGGGAGGCAAGGCAGCTTCCCCAGGGCACTCGAGCCCACCAGTGCAGCCACAGGAGCCTGGGGCCTCTGAGCAGAGAGCTAGCGAAGAGCAGACCCTGCACTGTCTTCCTTAATGGACATCTGAGCAGACGCAAACGCCCAAGGCCCAGACGGCAACGTCAGAACCTCCCACCCACCCAGGCTTCTCCGCACTACGCAAGGCCCACACATGCGTGTGCACACACACACACGAACACAGACACTCCTGCATCAGACCCACTCGCAGAGTCCAAGACCTTGACGGCCAGCCCCGCCCTCTGCACAGACCCTCCCTGGGTGTGACTGGCCTCTGAGGCGCTGGGCCCCCATCCAGAGCGCTGAGCGCCTCCTTTCTTGGGGCGTATCCTCCCCTCTCCAGACCCCACAGGCCTCTGCTGCAGAGCAGTGAGGACAGACAGTCCACGGGGACCCCAGCCCTGGGGGGGGGGGTGCCGCCATGGGGGTCCCTGGAGCTTGGGGTCCTCACCACCTAAAAGCCCGCCTGGGGCCAGTTTCTACCAGCGAGAGCCTTCGGGTCAAGGAGTAGGGACCCACGAAGCTCCTGCCCATCCACCACATGCGCCTCAGCTCTCTGGGGGTCGGGTGAGGGGGTCAGGAGATGCTCTTGGGGGGAACCCCAAGCAGAGTTCGGGGGTCACCAATCACATGAGGGTGCTGCCTCCTGGACACCCACACCCCAGGCTTCTCTGTCCCTGACTAGATGTCCAGCAGACAAGGACGAGACGCCCAGTCCCGGACCCTTTGAAGGCCCCGCTCGTGAGTGAAGACAAGCGCAGAGAGGGAGAGCGCCAAGCGTGAGGTTCCCCAACCCTGACAGCACCCCGAAACGCTGCGCCAGAGCCTGAGCCTCATCCCTGGGAGGGCACCTGCCCACTCAGCCTACTCACTGACCCTGCGAGGCAGTGTGGCCGCCTCCTCCCGGCAGGGGCCTCTCAGACTCTCCAGAGAAAGACAGGCAGTCAGGGGCGGCTCAGAAGCTGAGTCTTGGCCGTTTACCTCCTGAACGCTTCCCTGGCCCCCAGAGCGGCCTCTCCGGGCTGGACAGCCCTCCGCAGGCAGCCTGCTCGGGCCTGCGTCCCCAAGGAGGAAGGAGAGCCGGAACCCCGGGGGCTGGGCGGCGTGGCCCCGACCCTGTGGCCCCCGGAGCAGTCAGGACCCCGGCTCACCTGGACAGAGCGGCCCAGCTCTTCCTGCTGACCGACATGCCGCCAGACCTCCGCGCGTCCCGTCCGCTCCGCGCCGCCCCACGCCCCGCCCGCGGCGCAGGTAGACTCACCTGGCCTCTTATCCCGGGCCGCGCCCGCGCCGCCGCGCAGCCGCACCGCCTGCCGCCTCGGATTGGCCTGCGGCTGGGGGCGTCGCGGACGGAGCCTCCCCGGTCCCCACCCGGCCTCCCGGCCCCGCGCCCTAGACCGGTCGCCGCACCGAGGGACAGACGGACGGATAGACGGGCAGACAGGCGCCCAGGCCGCGCGGGGCGTGGCGGCCGCCCAGGGTGGACCGAGACTTCCTGCTCGGAACCTGTCGAACCAGCCCGCCGGGCCGCCCCCTCCCGCAGGTGCCCGACCGGGAGTGGGGTGCCCCGGGTCAAGCCGGCTCTCCGCCCGCCGAGCGGCTAGACCACGCGAAACCTAGCTGGGAAGCCGGCGGGTAGGTGCGCATCTTGGGTCCGGAGCAAGAGCTCTCCCCAGGAGCGCGCGGGGCGCGGAAAACTGCGGGCACGCCCCGTGCAAAGCCCGCCCCTCCAGAAAGAAGAGCCGGGATCCCTTCTGCATATGCAGCGCTCAGGGCCCCGAAGAAGCCAAGGCTTCGGAGGCACGCTCTGACTTCTGGCTGGCTGGGCAGGCTTGAACCCGGCCGGCTTCCCCCCGGGGAACAGCGAACAGGGGAGTAGCGCAGGAGCTCTGGAGCGAGTGAAGTACCACCTGGCTCCCTTTAGGTGCACGTTCGGCTGCGCGCGCCTCCCATCCAGCAGGACCTCAGGGGACCAGGGAGGGTCAGTTCCTAGCAGGGGAATCTTATCTTCTCTGCGCATCAGAACTGTTGCCGCCCCCAGAAGAAGGAGGTGCAACCCCCGACACCAGTGGGAGAAGACGGGGCGGGGCGGGGGGCTGTGTAGGAGGGCTGGAAATGACGCGGCCTGCTGGGTCTCGCTGGCCAACCTGGCCCCCTTGGGGCGCTGATCCGGAGCTAGTGGTCTCTACAGTGCCTCCCAGCTCTGAGATCCCCAGTGAAGGGCAAGCCTGCTGCTGAGCAAAAAGCCTGGGCACAAAAGGCAGCCCCTTCCCCAAACACCCCCTCCTCCAGGCAGTCCTCCTTCTTGGCTAGAGGAGCTGAACGACTTTCAAGGAATGAGAGCTGGAGACCAGGCTTTAGGCGCTGGCATGGATGGGCCATGTGACCTGGGGCCGTCACCTGTTTCCTCTTCTGGGTAGTAGAAATGACACTTTACCCAGCTTCCTTCCAGGTTGTGGGGGTCAAATGAGTCTGCCACTGAATGCGGGTGAACCTGGGGTGAGCAGTGAGAGCTACCCAAGGCCATGCAGAGGCCAAGGCAGGCTGGGCCACTGGCTCCTCCAGGGAGAGGAAGAGGGGGTGGCAACAACCCAGCCCCTGCATGCTGGGACTCGGGGCCACCCCTTCCGGGGCGCCTGCTGTCCCCAGGGACCCAGAAAATGTCCTTACCTTGGTTTGTCAACTGAGAAAGAAAAGTAACCCTTGTCGTTGGAAGCCCAGCCCTTCCAAGGACACTCCGTGAAGCCAGCAGTTGGGAGTGTCTCTAAAAGTTCAAACTCCAACACTGGCGCTATGGACACAAAACCGAAAGACAGGGAAGGCTGGTGTGCAGACCCTCCAGAGGTGCGGGAAGGTGAGCTTTGTGCGTGTTAGGGCCCCTGCAGCCCGCTGGGGGCAGACCTTTTCTGCGTCCTGGGCACTCGCTACGTGTGTACAGCGCCAGCGCTGCAGAAATGAGCGTCACCGGCTTGGTGGCTGCAGAGCTCAGGTGTTTGTTTTCTCACAGTTCCGGGGGCTTCCCTCAGAGAACCACGCCCCCCGACCTTGGGGCAGGATCTGTCCTGCATCCTCCTGCTGCCGGTGGTTGCGGCAGCTCTGGGCCTGCAGCTGCGTGACTCCTCATCTGCCTTCAGAAGCCCGGGGAGCCGTGCCGGCCTCTCTGCACCCGCGTCCAAAGTGCCCCTTCTATCAGGACACCAGTCCCTGCCCAGGGCCCACCCTGATCGTATCTGCAGAGGCTGGCACTCATAGCTGGCAGGGCTTGGGGTTGCCCACGTCTTTGTGGGAGAACACAGTCCCTGCTGCAGTCAGCAAACGGCGCTGGCTTTCAGTGACTCAGAGACGCTGGGGACTCGGTTCCTGTCCACCGAGACACCCCGACTCGGGCAGTGGAGAGGCACACACACGTGTGCTCCTAACTTGCATTCACACAGACGTGCACAAATGCAGCTACTCACATGCCCTCCTCCGTGGTGCATACAGCACGCTGTGTTCACGACAGGTTGAGGCGGAGGGGACACACGCATACCTATGGCTGATTCATGTTGATGTATGGCAGAAACCAGCATGATATTGTAAAGCAATTATCCTCCAGGCAGAAACCAGCGTGATATTGTAAAGCAATTATCCTCCAGCGGAAATAAACTTTTTAGAAGACAGGCTGTGATGAAAATTAAAATTGTGTCATCAGGAGCAGGAGAGACTCATTCTAACAGAGGGACTGGGGCACCTTGAAGGGCAGGGACACTCGGCTTGGGCTTGAAGGCTGAGTGAAACAAATTCACTCATCAGAGAAGGTGGCAACAGACCAGCTACAAGACGGGGTGCAAGTGAAGACGCAGGGATGTGAGCGGGAGGCGGTAAGGCAAGGAGAGGCGCTCCCGTACCTGGAAGGGGGGCTTGGCTGTGACCCTGCAGAACAGGAAAGGCCTGAAATGGGGCAAACGGCATCTGAGCAGGAAAACCCCGGAGACTTTGAGGGTCAAGAGGTCAGGCTGGAGGGGGGAGGCCACCGCGGAGGGGCTACTTTTGTGTATATAAAAGAAAGAAGGGGCTTGTGCACGGGCAGTCCAGAGGAGCGGCAGCGGCGGAGCTCTGGAAGGCCAAGCCGCCACAGGGCCGGCCACAGGTGGGGGCAAGGCCAGGCGCCCCCCACTGCAGGAGGAGCGATGAGGGCAGGTGTCCCAGGGGCCTGAGGCTCGGCATCTTGAGACCCAGGGCCTGAGAGGGCACAGCATGGGGCCGCCTACAGCCCATGAGGTCAGCAGTGCCCCTGGCCAACCCGCTGGACAGGGAGGCCGTGAGACAGTAGGGAGGTGCCCAGCGTGGGCTCAGCACACGGCCCCTGGAGCACGTGCAGGCAGGGGGAGAGGGGACACTCACAAGGCAGGTGCGGTGTTCCGCGCATCCGTGCCATGCAGTGCCCTGACACCCGAGCGCCTGACGAGAGGGGGCGCCTCCTTCGCCCATGTCTAGGCTTGGAGAATGGCCCTAACTTGCTTCGGGAAGGAGACCAGGAAACCCCAGAGGCCATAGATCGGGGCTGGGTCGGGTCTCTCAGCACCCAGGACCCATCTTCTCTAGGATCGGGGTCGCCCTGACAGTAAGTTGCGGCGAGAGCATCCGTGGCACACCCAGCGAGGGCTGCCAGCCTGGCACTGTGGCCGCGGGCGGCATCAGGACTCTCCGAGGGGCACTGGTTACAGTCGCAAAACTCTGGAGACCACCCAGAGGTCTGTCACAGGAAAATGCATGAGTACATGTTGGTATTTGTCATTTTCTTCTTTTACTACAACCTCTGCCTCTGCTGCTGCTGCTGCTAAGTCGCTTCAGTCGTGTCCGACTCTGTGCGACCCCAAGGACGGCAGCCCACCAGGCTCCTCCGTCCCTGGGATTTTCCAGGCAAGAGTACTGGAGTGGGTGCCATTTCCTTCTCCCGCTGATGAACTTCAAACCAGAAAGCATGCACTTAAGTCAGACTGACAAACAGATACAATGTGTTGTTTCAGGAACCAGAGCACCAGGGGAATGGAACATGCAAACTGAGGGCGGTTCGCCTTTGGGGAGAGAAAGGGCCGTGGTGGGAAAGGGACACACAGGGGCTTAGACAGCATTTGCGATCACCTAGTTTTTTTAATCGAAGTATAGTTGATTTGCAGCATCGTGTTAGTTTCAGATATACAGCAAAATGATTCAGTTACACATATATTCTTATATATTTATTTTCTTATTTTCAGATTATTTTCTGCTATACATTATTACAAGATATTGAATTACAATCCCCTAGTTCATAAAATTAGAGGTTGGTGCAGGGAACGTTAGTGACTATGAGCCTGCAGTGGCCACTTCCCCTGGGAGAATCCAAGAATGCAGGGCTTATCAGCCCAGGAACCCTTCCTCCAGGACAGGAGTTTTCAAGACTCCACAGCCAGTACGAGGGGGAGCCCCTTTCTCTTCCCCTCCAAGGAAGATGTCAGGCTCTGGAATTCCCAGCCCCCAACTCCTGTCTACATAGGACATAAGGAAGCTTCTTTTTCCCCAGGAGCCAGAGTGGAGACTGGTGGGCCCCAGGCCAGGAGGGTTGTGAGTCAGCCTGATGTGTCGGTTCCCACATGAGAGGTAAGACCCACACCCTAAAGAATCCAGGGCAGTGGTTCCCTGACTTTGGATTTTCCCAAACTAATACTTTTTTAAAATATGAATATACAAATGGTACCATATTGTTTTTTGAAGTAAGAAATTAAAAGACAATAATTACCACCTCTTGTACTCCCACCCCATAAGTAAAACGTATTTGATACTAAAATAATAAAATTAAGACATGCATTACTTTCTCAGCAAAGGTCCATCTAGTCAAGGCTATGGTTTTTCCAGTAATCATGTATGGATGTGAGAGTTGGACCATAAAGAAAGCTGACTGCTGAAGAATTGATGTTTTTGAACTGTGGTGTTGGAGAAGACTCTTGAAAGTCTGTTGGACTCCAAGGAGATCCACCCAGTCCATCCTAAAGGAAATCAGTCCTGGGTGTTCATTGGAAGGACTAATGCTGAAGCTGAAACTCCAATATTTTGGCCACCCGATGCGAAGAGTTGACTCATTAGAAAAGACCCTGATGTTGGGAAAGATTGAAGGCAGGAGGAGAAGGGGACAACAGAGGATAAGATGGTTGGATGGCGTCACCGACTGGATGGACATGAGTTTGGGTGGACTCCGGGAGTTGGTGACGGACAGGGAGGCCTGGCGTGCTGCAGTTCATGGGGTCGCAGAGAGTCGGACACGACTGAGCAACTGGACTGACTGATGATGCATACTTGAACAGAGGAGAATCCTTTTCACTGAATATTTTACCTTTAAGGAAACGTCAAGGCCGGGTTTCCCAGCAAGCCACAGAGCAGTAGGAGTTGGGGCAGAGAGCCAATGAAAATCGCCATCTGGGAAGTTCTAACAGGAGGAACACATGCCATCCATCACACTCAGGCAGGAAGCCACCGCCCTCACAGGAGAGTGCACAAGGGCATACACACCAGGCTCAGCCCTTCCGACGGACACACACGTGCTCACATGCACGCCCACGCTCCTCCGTGGGGCTCCGGCGTGGGAATGCCTGTCCTGGCACCCAGCTGAGACCAGGCTTCTCTGCTGAGCCCAGAGCCAAGGGTGGGCTCACCCTGCCTGTGTGACTGTGGAGCCCAGTGGTGCGGAGCCAGAGCCAGAGGGGCCACCTGCCCAGGCCCCGGGGCCCTGCCCCTGCCGCCTGCAGTGAGTCCAGCCCCTGGGTCTCAGCCCCGTGAGGGCTGCGGCCTTCAAGGAGCCACTCCCTCTCTGCCTCCAGATGCCGCATGGCTCATGTTCTCCAGGACCCAGGGATCCACCAGGAAGTGTCCCGGGTGCAAGGCCGTCCCTCCCCTGTAACCACAGGCTGCTCTGGGGGTCAGGAGAGGAGGCTGCCGCCCCCACAGTCCCAGCGGCCTGTCCCTGGCTGGGACAGCAGCCTGGTCACCCACCTGGAACGATGCTGGCCAGCCCGGAACCCTGCGGGAAGCCTGCCTCCCTTCGTGGGGGGCCACTGGGGCTAATGTTTAACGGGCTTCCTCCGTGGCGGGCCCTTCAGTCCCCGTGGCTCTGGGCCGGAGCCAGCCCGCTGTGAGGGGTGCTCTAGGTGGAGAGTGGGCTCGGCCTTCTGCCACGAGGATACAGAGCTCGGGGTTGGCCAGAGCGCATGTGGGAGGCGTTCCACCCAGGGGTCCTCAGGGGGAGCATATGTGCACCCCCACACCCCGCCCTGAGGCGCCGCTGCAGGTCCATGTCCCTGCTGGTGGGGGGAAACCCTTAGCCCATCGGGGGCATTTGTATCTCATTTGAATGTTTTCCCCTCCATGGGGACAGGCAAACTCCAAGGTGTGTGTGTATTGCCCTTGGTCCCCGGCCACGTCCCTTCTGGAAAGTTACAGGTTGGGCTCTGTTGAGCCTGATCCCAGAAAAGGGTGACCTCCAGATCCCTGTGCCAGCCTGCAGCTGTCAAACCCCGAAACTTGCGGTGAATGACCAGCTCTCTGAACCTCTGTCTGCTCGTGTGTGAATGGATCTGAAGTAACAGGATCTGAGCCTTAGGTTTCTGCGAGAACATAGTGAGTGATCCTGACGAAGCGTGTTATTAGTCGTGACTAAGAGTCTGGGCCTTTACAGACTAGATGGTTCAGTCCTGGTCCCTCACTCGGGAGCCAGTGACCTCTCTGCCTCCATGTTCCCCTCTGGAGAACGGGGGTGGGGTGGTGCTTTTCTCAGGGGGTGTGAATGTCTGAGGAGTAATCAGGTGCGGAGAGAGGAGCCTGGCCCAGAGTGAGTGCTGCGGCTGCTGGTCTGACCCCAGCTGTGCTCTGCCCGTGGCCAGCCCGGGTCCCTGCAAGGCGAGCGGGGACTGGATGGGCGTCTCTCCAGAGACCGTGCCTCCTGCCCAGTCCCGGCCACAGCCCGGCCCGCCCCATCCAGCCCACGGGGGATGCGGCAGGTAGAAGAGGTCTGACCCCATCCCGTGGGCTCTCTGCACTGGGCGTTTGCTCTGAGTCAGGCTTGGGTTTGTAGGGGAGGGTGGGGCCCAGTGCCCAGGACCCAGCTTGACAGTCAGCCAGCAAACTGAGAGCTGCCTCTGCAACCCCGGGCCTCCAAGGGCAGAGGCAGGGTCACGCCTTGGACCCAGGCCATCTGCAGGGGCCCTGGGGCAGGGAAGGGGCGCTGGGACTGCCTGGGTGCGAAGCGCAAGCCACGCTCTGTGGTGTGAACCAGCCCTGCCTGCCAAGCTCTGCAGCTAGGAGTGTGTGGGTGTGCGTGTGTGTCTGGGCGTGTCTGTGCCTAAGGGTTTCCATGTTGTAGGAGCTGTTTCTTTGAGCACGTCTGCCTCTCTGCCCACCCAGCTCTTTGCAGCCAGGACCGAAGAAGGATTCTCCCCAGCTCCTCCAGGCTGCTGTGTCTTGGACGCTGGCAGGCAGACAGGAGCCAGGCCCTGCCCCGGGGGCCCCGGGCGCTGCATTTGCTCCCAGCTTCAGGCATTTATGGCAGGTAGCACACTGGGAGCAGAGGGCAGAGCAGGGATTCACACGCAGGCAGAGGGCTTTGCACTCAACCCAGCGTCTCCTGGGACCAGTGCTGGGCGGCCAAGAAGCCCAGGGCCAGGGCAGGGAGCAGCCACTCCCCGGAGGATATAGCTCAGGACTCACATGACACCACCCAGAAAAGCCAGGCACTCAGAGCCCAGACAGCGGTCCTCGCTCCACGGGCCACTGTCCCCCTGTGCAGGGAGCGCCTCCAGACCCCTACTCCATCCCAGCAGACTTCCAGCCCGCACTGGACTTGGTCCAGTCGCCTGAGGGATGGAGAAAGGACCTCACCTAGAGGACAGACCCCTGACTGCCCCACCAGTCCCGGGCCACACTGCCTGTCAGAAGTGTGAAGGGCAATCGGGCGGGGATTCCGCCGGCAGATGGCACGCTGGCCGGGGGGTGGGGCAGAGAGTCCAGGGCAGTGTAAGGGGCCCCCTCTGGTGGCCGGGCCTGCAACCACGGGGCGTCCCCTTGGCTGGGCCAGGGGCTCAGCCCGAGGGTCAGGGACAGCAGAAAACCCGTTTAAGGGTCCTGGGGTACGGCCCTGGACTGAAGTGGGGAGCCCTGGAGCTCCGTTCTGACGGCCGGAGGTCAGGCTGCACTGAGCTGAGCCCGAGGTGGGGCTGCGCTGGGTGAGGTCCCCTTAGCCTCTGTGTGTGTCCAGCCAAAGCCCGCAGGGCCTCCCCTCCCCTCCCCTGGGTAGTCACAGCCAGAGCCGCGGGGGATCGGGACACTGGGTTTAATGGGGGGGGGGGGAGCGCGTGACGCCCGCGGGCAACAGGCACAGGGGGCCCAGGACCCGCAGACGCCCACCCGCCAGGCGAGGTCTTCACCCCCACCCTGCCAGGGGCGATCAGCAGGCAGGGAGCCGTGGACCAGGTGGGGCGAGGCGGGGCGGCGGCGAGCAGGGCTGGAGGGCGGGGCGGGCGGGGAGCCCAGAGCGCAGTGGGG
>SJXQ01009608.1:50110-60946 GCA_006408695.1 Aepyceros melampus | reverse complement strand
CAGCAGCATGGGGGGTGGGGGGTGCACCTGCTCACTGACTATTTTTAGAATGATGGATGAACACCTAATACCCACCCTCTGGTCAGGGGAAGACAATGCCTGCTATGTTAATCCAGTAGCTATTATTGCTGGTCATCTCATGGGCCAGGAGCCCAGGCCGGGGCAAAACAAGCAGGACGCTGACCCTCGCAGAGACCAGGCGAGGCCGTGCCAGCAGCAGGAGTGTGGGAACAGAGCGGGTGGGCCGGAGTGTTCTCGGGGACGTCCCCAAGGGCCACAGGGGGTACAGAGCCCGCCCTCTCAGGCCAGCAGAAGTGGCTCTGATTTGGCTTTTGTCGGTTCACCTTCCCAAAGCCTCCCTACAAGAAGGCTGCCAGGGAGAGAGACCGGGGTCTGGGAGGTCATGTGGGGTCAGTGTTCCAGGTGGAGCGGCCTGGGTGGAAAACAAAGGCAGGCCCTGCCGAGGAGTGGCTGGGGTCAGAGGAGTCTGGGAGCTGGGGGTGAGCTTATTGCGTGGGTTTATCATGTTCATAACTTTGCAATGACTGTCATACAAAACCTTAACATGGGCAGAGACAAAATGAATCGTCTGCTTGGATTACCCTGCTTTCTGAAAAGGAAAAACAAAGAGAACAGGCTGACAAATAGAACGAAAACAGTCGAAGCAAGCTGAAAGGCCAGCGACCAGGCAGCCTCAGAACACGTGCTGACCGTGACCCGCGCCTGGACCCTCCCCTGCGGTGCCTCGGAGGGGCTTGATTCATCCTCAGGCTTCGCGCGGACCCCTGTCCCGGGCTTCAGAGTCCCACGCCCATCCACACCCATCAGCCTGCAGCGTCCTCAGCCCCATGGTCTCGGACTGCCCACTGCCCACACAGTGCTGCGGGGCTCGGCCCGAGGCCCCCCTCTGCTCCCCGTTGGTACCTCTGCAGCCCATCTCCTGCCCTTGCTTAGAGTTATCCTGAAAAAGTCCCCTCTTCTCAGGGCTCATCTGCCCAGGTCAACCGCCCCCCCCCCAAAGCCACACCCCGCCTGCCGACAGCACAGCTGTCCTGGGGCTGTGAGCCTGTGAGGCTCTGGTGCAGACGTGCCCCTGGCTGGGGAGGACCCTCCGCAGACAGTCAGGACCAGTGCCCTCAGCCCGGGAGAGGTGCAGACGGATTCCCCGTGTTGGCTGCGCAAGGCCCTCCCCACCCCCTACTCCTCGCCAACAACGGCTGTACCAACAAAAATGGAAATATGCCACCTCGTTGGCCAAAGGGGCTTTGAAAACGTGATTAACTAAGGAGCTGAGTCCGAGAGAGTCTCCTGAATCGTCCGTGGGGGCCCCACCCAATCTTGTGGTTCTTGGGAGCCAGAGGGTGAGCGGCAGCTCAGGGGGAGGGGTGACAAGGAGGCAGAGGTTGCGGGGAGACCCCCATGAGGGCGAGACGCGCCTCCAGAGAGAGTTGCCCAGGACACCCAGTGACGCTGAGGTGGGCTGTGGAGCTCTGGAGACGTAAGACGCTGGATTGTGCGGCTTTGGGAGCAGCAGGTAGAGCAGGCCCGTGGCTGGGGTTCAGGCGGCCCCTGTGGCCCTCGGGACCACGTGGGTTCAGGGGCTCTGAGAGCACAGCAGGCACCCTCCACGTCCCTGGCCAGAGCCCAGCCCCAGACGGGGGTGGTCCTGCTCCTCTTCCCCTGGCACAGACCCCAGGATAAGCTGCAGACCCCGCAGTGGGCTGCCCGCCCTCTGGCCCCCCTCAGCCTCCCTGCCTCCACACACTTGGCTCCTGGGACCACAGAGGCTTCTCAGAGGCCTTCTCTCATGCCATTTATCTCCAAGTATCAGAGGAGCATTGCCTCCCCCAGGGAGCCAGCACTGACCACCCTGACTATGCTTGGAGCCTCTTCCAGGCCCCACAGCCCCACGCCTCCTTGTTTCCCTGCACATGGCCCACAGCATGGAGGTCATCTACCCACTCGGCCGGAGAAAACTGAGTGTCAGCCCCACGTCCTCCTCCTGGTCGTACGCTCAGTGCCTGGCACAGTGCCTGACACACAGAGGTGCTTAATCAGTGCTCGTGGGGTCAAAGAGTGGGCACGGTGCCTGACACGCAGCAGGTGCTCAATCAGTGCTCGTGGGGTCAAAGAGTGGACAGACGTGAATGTGGTGAGGAGCCTTCTGACCAAAGCCAGTGCGGGAGGTCGGCTCTGGGCTCAGGAGGTCCCGCAGGCCCCGGGGGAGCCTGCAGCCCCAGGCAGGGTCGGCTGGGAGCTGCTCACTCAAGCTCTGGCTCCCAAGCGTCCAGGCCACAGCCGCCCCCTCTCCCAGGGCAGGCAGTCCCACCTCTCACTAACCTTGACACAGGGGTGAACTGCTGCGCCTCCAACGGTGCGCTCAGACAGGCAGGGAGGCAGCGTGGGGCCGCTGTGCCTTTGCTGACGTGACGCTGAGCTGTGCCGCCCTGCACCCCGCACCCATACCGAAGCCAGGAGTGCCAGCGGGACGTGGCGCCAAGGCATTCAGAGGGCCTGCTGGTGACCGGTGGGCACCTCCTCCCTGCCCGCCAAGCCTCTATAACAAAAATAAAATGTTTATGTTACAGAGGCTTATTATGTAAACCTCTCTGGACTTACATAAAAAACGTCACATGGGCTTATTTGTATAATTATTACACAAATTAATCAATATTATAAAAAGCCTCTTGTTGAAAGTGAAAGAGGAGAGTGAAAAAGTTGGCTTAAAGCTCAACATTCAGAAAACGAAGATCATGGCATCTGGCCCCATCACTTCATGGGAAATAGATGGGGAAACAGTAGAAACAGTGTCAGACTTTGTTTTTTTGGGCTCCAAAATCACTGCAGATGGTGACTGCAGCCATGAAATTAAAAGACACTTACTCCTTGGAAGAAAAGTTATGACCAACCTAGATAGTATATTCAAAAGCAGAGACATTACTTTGCCGACTAAGGTCCGTCTAGTCAAGGCTATGGTTTTTCCTGTGGTCATGTATGGATGTGAGAGTTGGACTGTGAAGAAGGCTGAGCGCCGAAGAATTGATGCTTTTGAACTGTGGTGTTGGAAAGACTCTTGAGAGTCCCTTGGACTGCAAGGAGATCCAACCAGTCCATTCTGAAGGAGATCAACCCTGGGATTTCTTTGGAAGGAATGATGCTAAAGCTGAAGCTCCAGTACTTTGGCCACCTCATGCAAAGAGTTGACTCATTGGAAAAGACCCTGATGCTGGGAGGGATTGGGGGCAGGAGGAGAAGGGGACGACCAAGGATGAGATGGCTGGATGGCATCACAGACTCAATGGACGTGAGTCTGAGTGAACTCCGGGAGTTGGTGATGGACAGGGAGGCCTGGTGTGCTGCGATTCATGAGGTCACAAAGAGTCGGACACAACTGAGCGACTGAACTGAACTGAACTGAATTTTTTCCATTTCTGTTTCTAATATGGTAAATATTGGTAATCATGACCAACAAACAAAAGATTTTAGAGTCCTCAGTAAATCTCATAAAGGGTTCTTGAGACCCAAAAGTGTGAGACCCACTACTCTTTGTAAAAATTTTTTATTGAAATATAGACAATTTACGATGTTGCCTTAGTTCCTGGTGTGTGGGAAAGACATTCATATACACACACACCTATAAGAGGTTCATATATACACACACCTATAAGAGGTTCATATATACACACACCTATAAGAGGTTCATATATACACACACCTATAAGAGATTCATATACACACACACCTATAAGAGGTTCATATACACACACACCTATAAGAGGTTCATATATACACACACCTATAAGAGATTCATATACACACACTCCTATGAGAGGTTCACATACACACTCCTATGAGAGGTTCACATACACACTCCTATGAGAGGTTCACATACACACTCCTATGAGAGGTTCACATACACACTCCTATGAGAGGTTCATATACACACTCCTATGAGAGGTTCATATACACACACACCTGTAAGAGGTTCATATACACACACACCTATATATTCTTTTTCACACTGTCTTCCATTATCGGTTATTACCAAATGCTGAGTATGGTTCCCTGCGTGGCACAGAGGTCCTTGCGGCTCTTATATACAGTGTCTGCATATTTTAACCCCAAACTCCTCACTTACCCCTCCCCCTCAGAACCATGTTCTGTTTTTAGCAGATTATTAATGCTATTATCTTGGCTCACTTATTTTATCTATAAAATAATGATTAAAAAAACAAAATGACCAGTAAAAAGTGAAGTATGTTTTTCCATCCTGCCAAGTGGCAGGCAGAAGCAGGAACAATCGAGAAATTATTCTCAGTGCTTTCGATGTGGACCATTCTTGAAGTCTTTATTGTGTTTTATGCAGCACAGCTTCTGTTCCATGTTTTGGCTTTTGGGCCACAAGGCATCTGGGATCCCAGGTCTCCAACTAGGGGTCGAACCGCACCCCCTGCATTGGGAGGCAAAGTCCTAACCGCTGGATCACCAGGGGAGGCCCAGGAAACCCCTTAATGCCCGTTATTGAGTGTGGACTGGCCACTTGCCATCTGGGAATTTTGTGGCTTTGTGGTTTCAGAAAATGTCCTGAAATGACAAGTTAGGGAGACTTCGAGAAGGAATCCCATGAAACTGGGATTTTATTTCAGATTTTTGGGTGAGAAAATTCTGCCCAAATTCTAACTCTTGGAGAGTGTGTATGTGTGCCTTCTTCCTGGCCCACAGACCAGTACCTGAGCGCCTTCTCTCCATCCACCCAGCCCACCCTGCTGCTAATACAGTCAGCCATCCTCAATCCGGCTCGAACCCATCACCCGTGAACCTTCCCTGCTGCACACGCCCGTCCACCCAGGTGGGCTGGGCCCGTCTCAGCACTAGACCCAGAGAGCACAAACACAGCTCATCTGGCGGAAGTGCTTGCAACACAGTCACCATGACCCCCATGTCGCTGCTTTGACAGCGGTTTATCTTCCTCAAAGTCGGGTCCCTGCGCTGAAAGTCCTCCTAAGGATCTAAGTGATTAAGAGGTTCTTCACTTTGGGGGGTTTAGAACTTTCACTGAAAACTTTTGAAATCTGTAACTTGCACACACATCATTTGGAAGACATCCCTTCACACGCTCACCGAGGCGGGAGGCTCTGTGACCCGCTGAAGCCAACTCCAGGACACACAGGGGCTCTGAGCCAGTGGCGTGTCCCCAGGGACTCCTAGTCCTTCGCGGGGTGCGGCAGGCCCACACCCGGCTCCTCTCTGGGGTCAGGGCTGACGCTGAGGAAGGCCTGCTGGGGAAGCCAGCAGCAGAGGGCGGTGCTGAGCAGGGCGGTGGGCGGCTCGGTTCCTGACACCCAAGGAGAAAGAAGGGGAAGAGAGTTCCTGCTGCTTCTACATCAGGATACTAAGCTTCCGGGAGCCCTCATGGAGGCCAGGGAACCACAGTATTTCAGAGCCTGAGACAAAATGGTATTCATTCTCACTGACAGCTTCCTCCATGGACAATCACCTCAATAATTCAGGGGGTCCACGTGAGACACACACTTGCTACAAACACCTGTCACCCTCTCTCCAACTTTAATAACCATGAACGCATCACGATTCAGACTAAACTCTAGACAGACGGGAAGGCTTCCCCTCCTGCTTCCTTGTTCACGTGAATATATTAAAAACTCCCCAAACAATTGAAATAACGTGTGTGCTTTATGAAAGAACTAACGTGGTGTGATGAATCCTGAGAGGAAACTTGGCTTACCAGGAAATACAGAAAGGAATTCATCAGGCAACCAAGGAGAAAGGGCATTACAGACCACAGGGTGGTCTGAGCAGACACGGCGGCAGGAAATCTCGTGGGGCAGCAGAACTGCGGGCAGCTGGCTCTCACTAGAGTGTGGAGGACAAGGCTGGGGCCAAGCAGGGGGCGGGCTGGCAGAGGCTGGAGGGGGTGACAGGTCACAGAACCTGGTGCGCACCCGTGTGCCAAGCAGCCCAAACTCTGCAGTCACCAGAGGTCTGTCGAAGGGCTGCAGCCCAGAGTAGCACAGGGGGCTGTGCGTTTGAGAACGTTCATGCAGGCTGCAGGGTAAAAGCGGGACCCGAGGGCCCAATAATAATAAACAAATACAGCAAAACGTGAATAGAGCAAAACCACATTCAATGCGATGTGCTCAGTCGCTCAATCATGTCCAGCTCTTTGCAACCCCACGGACTGCAGCCCGCCAGGCTCCTCTGTCCACGGGACTTCCAAGGCAAGAATACTGGAGTAGGTTGCCACTTCCTTCTCCAGGGGGTCTTCCCGACCCAGGGGTCACACCTGTGTTTCCTATATTGCAGGCGGACTCTTTCACCTCTGAGCCACTGTGGAAGCAGCTCCTGAGGAAGGAGCAGCAGCGCATCGGAACAGAGGAGGGTCCAGCTGGAGGAAAACACGCCACCTCTGTGTTGCGAGCTGCTTTATTTGGGGGCCTTACTGAGGGTTGGGCTTCCCAGGTGGCTGAGTAGTAAAGAATCCACTTGCCAATGCAGGAGATGTGGGTTCGATCCCTGGGTCGAGAAGGTCCCCTGGAGGAGGAAATGGCAACCCACTCCAGGGTTCTTGCTTGGAGAATCCCATGGACATAGGTGCCTGGCGGGCTACAGTCCACGAGGTTGCAAAAGAGTCAGACCTGACTCAGTGAGTGAAATACAGCAAACAGCGGAAGGTTAGAGTCCAGGAGACAGGGACTCAGAGAGCACTGGAGAACTGCTCTGAAGAAGTAGGCGAGGAGCCAGGATACCAAGGAATGTTTCTTGGGGAAAAAAACCCCCAAAACTTGCAGCTGAACATCAGAAGTTTCCTTCTAATCAGAGAAACCAGAAAGACGTGAGCGTCTTTGCGCACTGACGTTACTCCCGAGACATGCATCTCGGCTAGCTGAGGCCAGCGCCGTGGACCCTGGGGGTGCCCCGTGGGAGTGACCGCTGCAGCGGGCGCCAGCTAGAGGAGCACGCTGTCGCCGAGGCAGTGCTCAGCGGTCACAGCGCCTGGAGAGGGGCGGGGTGAGGGGACAGAAGAGGGGGAGGCGGAACCCCAAGGGTCAGACGTGCAAAGGGAAGGGGGACGGAAATCAGAGGAGAAAGAGATGGACGTGGGCAGGGTGAGGCCAGCAGGGGCCTGGACGGCAGGCGGAGGACAGCAGTCACGGACACAGGTTCAGCCAAGAGCACGGGCGTCACACCGGGACCCAGCATGGAGCGAAGCTTACAGATGGAAGGTGACCCACCACTTCTACTCCAGACACATGGGCAGCCAGCCTCAGATGGGCCCAGAAGGAGATGGGAATTCTGGCCTGGAAAAGGCGGCCATCTCCAGGAAGCCCTGATGTCTGGGGGCTGCAGAGAGGCCGAGGGCCTCCAGCCCCAGCCACACCCTGAGCTCCCGACGGCCTTGGTGTGCGTCCAGGTCCTGTCTGTAAATGCACAGTGGGGACCACCAGATGTCGGGAGGAAGCTGAGAAACGGAACCTCTCTGCCACATCAACAAACCAGGATGTCACATCACCAGGGATCACAGCCTCCGCAGACTGTGAGCTGGCGAGCCCTGAGGGACGCAGGGTTAGGGTTAGGGTTAGGGTTAGGGTTAGGGTTAGGGTTAGGTACTGCCGACAAGCAGCCGCCCCACGGTGAGCCTGGAGGAAGCTCAGGATGCGAAGACCCCAGGCACTGAACTTCCCCGGCCGTGCAGGGGACACAGTCCGCCCCTGGTCCGCAAGAAGCCCCCGAGCACCACAGCCCCCGCGCCCAAGCTGCAAAGCCAGAGCTCCTCTCAACAAGCGGAGTCCCGCAGTGAGGCGCCCTGCACAGAAACAGTAGCCCCTGACCTCCACAATGGGAGAAAGCCCGAGCAAGGCAAGGAAGGCCCGGCACAGTCAAAAATAAACCAATAATTTTTTAATTTAAAAAATCCACAAGATGCTAACCCCAGATAGGTGAGGCTTATGTCAAAGGAGCATCCGTGAGCCCGGGCGCCTGCACCTTCCCACACGCAGAAAAGCCCTGTGTTCCCTAACTTGGGATATCTGGTTTCTTTAATTAACAATAAACTTTTGATGTTCAGACTACCTGCCCTTTATTGCAAAACTCCTGTATAACCTGGCTCCTCCTCTCGCCTCCTCGGAGCAGTTTCTCAGAACTCTCTGAAGTGCTGTCTCAGTCCTGATTTTGCCCCAAAGGAAACTTAACTTGAAACTTTCATGTTGTGCAACTATTTTCCAACAACATCTACTGTGAAAGAGAACTAAAACAGCCAAAATAATCTGGAGAAAACACAAAATGCAAGGAGCAGAGCAAAACTCCAAAACTAGATTCTAGATTCCATATATATGAGTTAGAATATAGTATTTATCTTTCTCTTTTTCTGACTCACTTCACTCTGTATAATAGTTTCTAGGTTCATCCAGCTCATCAGGACTAACTGAAACATGTTCCTGACAGAGAGAGAGGAGATACAGTGTCCATGAAACGGGGGAGAATGCTATAGAGAGAAGAAAAGGAACTTTCTGAAAATAAAAAGAGCTCTTCGAAATTAGCAATACAGTAGCAGCAACAAAGCATTCCACAGAAGCGCTGGGTGGGGAGGTTGAAGAAACCTTCCAGAAAGCACAAGGAGAAACTGCCCAGGGAAGATAAGAAAGTTAAAGGACCATCGGGGGCCCAACACTTCGCATCTGGGGGCCCTGGCGCCTCGGAGAGCCGACGAGTCGGTCATCAAACACCCTGCACCGCGCCTCCCAGGACTCAAGCACCGAAACGCAGCAGCCCCAGAGAGAAACGCTACAGCTTACTGTTCAGCTGCTAGGTCGTCTCCAACTCTTGAGCAACCCCACGGCCCGAAAGAATCCGGGGAGAAGTGTGGTCACACACAAAATCTTCAGCCTCAGGCTGCTCAGTAGCAACACCAGAAGCCAGAATGCAAGGGAAAATGTCTTTAGAAGCCCACAGGACAACGATTTCCAACTAGAAAGACACAGACGCCCAGCCAAACTGCCCACTGACCGCGAGGGTGGAGGAAAGACTTTTTTCTTAATTGAAGGATAATTGCTTTACAGAATTTGGCTGTTTTCTGTCAAACCCCAACATGAATCAGCCACAGGTGTACATATGTCCCCTCCGTTTCGAGTCTCCCTCCCACCTCCCTCCCACCCCACCGCTCTAGGCTGATTCAGAGCCCCTTTTGGGTTTCCTGAGCCATTCAGCAAATTCCCATTGGCTGTCTATTTCACAGACAGTATTGTGAGTCCCCATGTTACTCTCTCCATACATCTCACCCTCTCCTCCCTTCTCCCCCTGTCCATAAGTCTATTCTTGATGTCTGTTTCTCCACTGCTGCCCTGTGAATAAATTCTTCAGTACCATTTTTCTAGCTTCCGTGTATCTGCGTTAGAATACAGTATTTTTCTTTCTCTTTCTGACTCACTTCACTCTGTATAATAGCTTCTAGGTTCATCCTCCTCGTCAGGACTAACTGAAACATGTTCCTTTTCCTGGCTGAGTAATACTCCGCTGTGCGTGTGTACCTGACCTCTTTATCCATCCCTCTGCCAGTGGACACCCAGGCTGCTTCCACGAGCTAGCTGCTGTGAATAGTGCTGCAGGGAACAATGGGACACGTGTGTCTCTTTCAGTTTCGGTTTCCTCCGGGTACATGCCTAGGAGCGGGATTGCTGGGTCACACGGCAGCTTTATTCCTAGTGTTTTCAGGAAGCTGCATACCGCCCTCCACAGCGGCTGCCTCAGCTTGCATTCCCACCAGCGCTGCTGGGGCGCTCCCTCTTCTCCGCAGCCTCTCCAGTGTTTGCTGTTTGCAGACTCTGGTGACGGCCGTTCTGGCCGCTGTGAGGGGACGTCTCATTGCCGTTTCCACCTGCATTCCGCTAATCATGAGCGATGCTGAGCACCTGTTCACGTGTGGATGTTTTTAAACACGTGAAGCTTCAGAGTCTTGTGTCTCTCTTCTCAAGAAGCTTCTGGAGCCTGGGTTTTGCTGAATGAACATCCTGCAGAAAGGGAGGGCTGGGTGCCAGGCAGAGGTGAAAGGGATTCCTGGGACAGCAAGAAAGAAGGTTCCCAGGTCCAGCAGGACCTGCACAGGTTAGAGCCGGGGTGCAGGGGGTGGAAGGAAAGGAAGGGGGAGGGGAGGAAGGGACTCTGCACTCTGATGCCCTGAGCGCCGTCTGCCAACGGGAAAAACAGGGCATTGTGTTGTGGACACACAAGCAGGCAAGGAAGCACCAAGGCAAGCCTCGGCGCCAGAGGAAACCGGAGTGCTAGAGAAAGGGGTGCTGCTCACAGCATACTGTCTGGCTTAGTTGGGAAAAGTGTTTACAGAGTCCAGTTATGTAAAGACTCTTAGTGTGACCAGATTAAACTCACGAGAGGACACGAGGCGGATGGAGGAAGGCAGCTGTGCCACGGGAGGGGGCTGGCGACTCAGCCCCCAACCAGCCGGCAAGGGGCAGGGTCAGCGGGTGGACGGCTGAGCCATGAGCCCTCCTGCCTGCCCCACGTGGGAGCGGCTGTCCTCAGGGTTCCCCGGGAAGCCCAAAGCCCTCGTCTCCCCAGAGTGAGCAGGTACGGCTCTCAAAAGCAGTGAGCCCCAGCCGGTTCGTGCAGCCCCTGGACTCCAAGCTTGCCTGTGAGCCGGGATCGGGCATCTCCAGCCTCCTGAGGAGACACCCGAGGAGCACAGGCCTCCAGGCCTCTGAGAGCCTCGCAGTGGACCAGGCAGAGCGAGCGCCGCCCAGACGCCCCAGGCCCCACCCAGGCTGGCCGTGCCGCCCTGTGTGCACTTTGGGGGGCACGTAACCCTAG
>SJXQ01009608.1:0-25523 GCA_006408695.1 Aepyceros melampus | reverse complement strand
GGACGTACAGGGAGCGACACGGTGGAGGGGACAGGCCTGGAGGGCGCCAGCCGCCGGCACCTGGCCCAGCCCGCCGCACGGCTATAGCTGCCAGGGCCGCAGAGTCAGCTCTGCTGACGAGGGATGCACCCAGGGCCCGAGGGTCACCTCCGCCCACAGGGGACCCACCAGGGGCCCGTAGTATTCCTTCCCCGAGACGTCAGACTCCTCTCAGCCCCACTTAGAATGCCAGAGTCACCGACAGCTCGTCTGCTAAGAACTGGCCCCCTCTGCCCCCCTGCTCCTGCAGCACCTCTATTACTAGAGTCTTCCCAGGAGAAATCAGCTGGCAGGTCGCTCCCAGGGGGTGACAACCTTGGCCAAAGTGTGGGGACTCACCGTCCCTTGCGACCATCCCCCAGGGCCAGGGGGCTGGCAGGCTGACTGCCAACACCCAGCTCACAGCAGGTCAGTGGTCAGGGGGTGCCTAGTGACACCCGTCTCCAGGAAGGGAACCGACACCGGTGAGCCAGCTGCGAGGTGGTCCGGCCCAGACCCTCAGTGGCTGTGGGGCGCCTTCAAGTCACTGATACTGGCTGGGTTTTCTCATCTGTGGACAGAGGGGAGGGGCCCAGCAGTTCTCGGGGCTCCTCCCAGGGCACGGACGGACGGGAGAGCCTGTGCTCGGGGCGGGGTACTCACTCTTCGTGCCTGATGCCGAGCGACTCGCCCTTGTCCATGCTCAGGGTGCCTGCGCCCTGCCCGTAGCCGTACCCCTTGGGCCCATACTTCTTGCCGTAGCAGGACTTACAGTAGATCTCCTCGCCGTGCACGGCCACGGTGGTGCTGTCCAGGTTCTTCTTGCAGACCACTGAGGGGGCGGGGGCACAGGGCCAGCGCGTCACGGCCAGCCCCCGCCGCCAGAGCGCCCTGGGACGCCGCGCACGCAGCGTCCTGGCGACGGGGTTGGGGTGGCCAGGGAACTGGGAGGGGAGGAGGGCCTACGGATGCTGGCCCAGCGCCTCCCCCGGAGCTGGGTGGCCTCCTCGCCCCTCCCCCTGCACCCTGAGAGCTTTCCAAGTTCATGGGGCCAGCGGCCTAGGCTGACCCCATGCCCCAAGGGGTGTGCCGGGCCTCACTGCCCTTGGCAGACACCGAGGGTCCCGACAGAAGAGGAGAAGCAAGAAGGGCAAGGCTGTTCTGCCTCCTGCGATTCAATTCAGAAGGGACGCCCATGGGTGTGGGGGCAAGGGGCAGGGCAGAGACGCTCCCAGGGGGAAGGACAACATTTATTCAGCGCCCAGCATGACCGGCTTGGAAATGGGATACAGGTTGTTCTCATCACGCCAACGGGATCTGAAGTTTCTAGTCGGAAATCACTTGGCCGCAGGAGGTCAGATGCCGGGAGAAATTCCCTGACTCGGGGCAAAGGGGGACTGGAATGGGGTACACTGAAGGCCTGCAGAGCGCCCGCAGCCTCCTGTGGGCCTCAGAGCGGCCCCGTGACCCAGAGTGAGAAAGTGTGGAGCCCAGGCTAGCCCGCATCCGGGGAGCGTCCTCGCCAGGCTACATGCCTCCCCAGCCCTGTGTCCCCACCAGCAGATGACGACAGTGCCCCCCGAAAGGTGGCTGAGAATTAAATGAGACCTCGCCGGGGAAGTGCTCAGCGCAATGCCCTGCTGTCAGCTGCCCCAACAGTGTGACACAGAGTTAGCGCCCTGAAGGGCCAGGCCCCAGAAGACCATCAGCGTCCAAACCCTGAGTGCTTCTCTCCAGAGACTCACGTCCCATTGATGTAGGTTTGGGCCTAGGAAAACGATCAGGTCCCATGAAGGCCCTGAGATGGGGGAGTCAGTGTGCCCCCCGGGACCACACCCTTAGGCACGTCCTTCTGAAGAGGGACCCCGGGAACAGCCAGCCTCGCCTCCTCTTGAGGGGCGCTCAGCTCACCTCGGAGCCCCTTGATTCCTCCCCCCACCCCCACCGTGTGGCTCTCGGGATCTTAGTTCCCTGAGCAGGGGCTGAACCTGGCCCTTGGCAGTCCTAACCACTGGATCTGCAGGGATTCCCAGCCTTCCCTTGCCTTTAAAAGCCAGCTCTCTGCCCCCACCCCCACCCCGGGCCAGGTTGGAGACTTCAGACTAAATAAGGACCCTCTGGTCCTGCTTGTGAGATCCCCATGTTCTTCCAGCACGCGGGCAACCAAATATGGGCCACCCCACCACCTCCCCAGGGCTTGGCTCCGGCCTGGAGGAAGCGGGCACAGCAGGCCAGGGGCTCCAACATTCCCTTCTAGGGTGGGAAGCCGGGAGTCGGCCTGGAACTGCTTCCCATAAGACCCAGAGTGAACTGGAAATTCCTAAGACTAAACGGGAGGCGGCGAGTGAGACAGAGCAGCCCGGGGGCTGAGGCATCCTTGGGTGACCTTCCCTGTGGGGAGGGACCTGGGGGTGCAGCTCGGAGGGACCTGGGTCTGCAGCTGGCGCCCCCCACCGGCCCCACCACCTGGCGCCTGCAGGCGAGGGGCGCCGCTGTGGGCGGGGCTGTGAGCACCGAGGTGAGTCCAGACCAGCTCTGCCTTCCCACGGGCTGACCTGCCCCAGGACAGGGCTGCCACAGCTCAGAGACAACACAGCCTCAGGGTCGGTGCCCACGAGCCAAGCTCCACCCCCTCCCCGGGCTGGGGACTGTCTGCTGCTTCTCGGACGCTGGGGCGAGGGTGCAAGCCCAGCCCGGGGTCTGTCCCGCTGGGGACTGTCTGCCGCTTCTCAGACGCTGGGGCGCAGGCTGCAAGCCCAGCCCGGGGTCCGTCCCGTCCCCCCAACCTCACGGCCCTGGCTTCCCTGACCAGTCAGCTGGCGGCCACGCCTCCCCGGCAGCGGCCGTTGGTGATCAAAGCCACATGTGAGGGTGGAGGGGGTCCTTGGGGCCAGCGGTCTGGACCCTCTCCCTGGCCATCAGGAAGCCCTCTTATGCCTCTGAAAAAAATAAATGGCCCGAAAATTCCTGAGCGCCATGAGCCGCTGCCGACACGACACGGCTGTCGGCCTCCGTGGGGCCGGATGCCGGAGGCTCCGCCCGGGCTCATGACCACCCGCAGCCAGCACAGCCCTCGGTTGGCCTCGGCAGGCACGGGGCCTGTGCTGCCTGCTCTGGAGGGGGCTTCCCACAGCCAGTGGGAGCCAGTGCTCCTTCAGGGCAGGTGGCCCCAGGGATCTGTGTCCCGCTTGGGAGCACAGGCTCCGGAAGCAGTGAAGCCACGCTGCGGCGGGGGCAGGGCCTGGTTCCCAGACCTCCTCAACGGGCTGGGGCCTCCCTGAGTGCCAGTTTTCTTGCTGG
This sequence comes from Aepyceros melampus, assembly GCA_006408695.1. Taxonomy (NCBI): domain Eukaryota; kingdom Metazoa; phylum Chordata; class Mammalia; order Artiodactyla; family Bovidae; genus Aepyceros; species Aepyceros melampus. The sequence goes on along the minus strand of SJXQ01009608.1, from coordinate 22,205 downwards.
GGATCCCCTGTGCCGCGCGTGTGTGCGCACGCACGCATGTGTGTGGACATGTATGTGCAAATGTGCATGTCTGTGTGCGTGTGCATGGGTGGGTGGGTGCATGTCTGTGTGTGCACACGTGTGTGGGTGTGTGGCTGTGCCCACACGTGCATGGGTGTGTGTATGTGTGCGCGCGTGTGTGCATGTACATGTGTGCACGTGCGTGTGTGCACACGTGTGGGTGTGTGGCTGTGTCCGCATGTGCATGGGTGTGTGCACGTGCGTGCATGTGTGTGCATGGGCGTGTGTGTGCATGGGTGGGTGGGTGCATGTCTGTGTGTGCACACGTGTGTGGGTGTGTGGCTGTGTCCACATGTGCATGGGTGTGTGTGCGTGCACGCGTGTGTACATGTACATGTGTGCACGTGTGTGTGCACACGTGTGGGTGTGTGGCTGTGTCCGCATGTGCATGGGTGTGTGCACGTGCGTGCATGTGTGTCTCTGTATTGTGTGTACATGTGTGTGCATGGGCATGTGTGTGTGTGTGTGCGTGCGTGTAGGGAGCAGCTATTGTTGACTGAACACTCACAACTGCTCCAACTGCTCCTTCTGTTTTCTGACCCCTTCCTCTCAGTTCCTGCAGCCCTGCCTCATGAAGTAGGTGTTGTTTTCTCCCTTGTAACGTTGAGAAAATGCAGAGAGAGAAGGAGGCACCTGGCCCTCAGCACCCAGAGAACAGAAAGGGACTTCACATCTGGACTCCTACCCACTGGTTCTGAAGCCTCGGGGCTGGCTGACATGCTCCTGCCCGCCCAGTGCCACTGCCTGGGCTCGAGGGAAACAGGTCACCTCCTCTAAGCCCCTTGGCTCTGAGCCTGTCAGTCAGCAGCCTGCGGACGTCCCCTCACCTCCAGGGCCCGGCCCTCAGGACACCTGGGCCCTGGCCGCGCCCAGCACCCCAGGCACCCAGGCGCCTGCCCACCAGGCAGTGACCAGGGCCCATCTCCTCCCAACCGTCAGGACGACATCAACATCCCCTCACCTGGACCGTCGGGCGGAGGTGGGGGCTGAGGGGAGAGGCCGCCCCCCAGAGATGCCGGGGGAGCCCAGCCCCTCCCCAGATGCAGCTGCCCATGAGGCTGCTGCTGGTGAATTTATCTTTAACTGAGGGATAGTTGACATGTCTGTGTCCATTGCCCAAGGACATAACCTCAGGCAAACTTTGGGAGATGGTGAGGGACAGGGAGGCCTGGCGTGCTAAGGGTCCATGGGGTCACACGGAGTTGGACACGACTGGGCAACTGAACAATACTTGCTGTTGACATACTATGCTGTGACGTGTCAGCTACGCAGTACCGAGCTTCACCTTTTTGAAAGCTGCTCACCTGTGACCATTATCAAGTGTTGGCTGTGCTCCCCATGCTTTCTGCAATACATCCTCGTGGCTTTTTTATCTTCCACATAACTGTACCTTTTAATCCTCTCCCCGTCTGCTCTCCCCCCAGGAGGGTATCCTCTGCACTTGTGATTTGTGTGGCCTTTTAACAAAGGGTGATCTGGGTGCAGGGGTTGGTGAAACCCTGGGCTAAAAGTGTCTTGCTTAAGTGCCAGGATTGTGGTAGGGAGAGAGGGAAGACAAAGTGAGTGGGAAGTTTTTCCCGCTGGGTCTTCCTGGCTTGGCGCTCAGGCCCTGGGGTGTCCACCCTCTCCAGCTTGGTGGGCCAGCCCCCCACAGCCCCTGCCTCTGCCTCAGAAATAGCTTCTGAGGAACACAGGGGCCCTGAAGCGCCTCCCCTCCCTGCTGTGCTCCCGCAAATGTCAGGCTGTTTATGAGGTAAACAGCCTCCCAAGGACCGCCCCCCAGGGGCTGACCACAGGTCATCCCCATGGCAACAGCGGGCGGGCACTCACTGCACAGGAAGCAGGACTTGTGGAAGCTGCTGCCTTCGCACTGGACCTCTTCAGCAAAGTACACTGTCTTCTGGCACACCCCACACTTCTTGCCTCCTCCCCAGTTCGGCATCCTGGAAGTGGACACGGAGAAGGGAATGAACTTTCCAGGGAGGTGGAGACCCGGATGGCCCAGGACAGGGCCTGGGGCAGAGGCCTCCCCAGCGGCAACCTGGGGGCTTCCCACCTGGGGCCCACAGGGAACCGCTGTGCAGCCACTGGATTTTCAGTGCCCCCCACCCACGCCAGCCTTCTAGGACATGAACTCGCACAAGACACAGGCTGTTGTAGAAACAGTAAACCCTTGGCTGTGTGCATCCGGGCGGACAAATCTCACAGCAGAAGAATCAGGCAAGCTAGAACTCGGAGAACACAAACTATGTGCGTCGGGTCTGAAAGAGGCAAAACTCACACTGTCAGGGGAGGAACATGTGTGAGAGCTATGAAGAAAGACAAGGGCGAGTATCAGAGATGGCTATCTGAGGTTCAGCACCTCAAAGACAGGAACGGGGCCGCCAGGGGCCATCATTGGGGGCTCCTGTTGCAATTACTCTTCAAACTACGCATATCAGTTCAGTTCAGTCGCTCAGTCGTGTCCGACTCTTTGCGACCCCATGAATCGCAGCACTCCAGGCCTTCCTGTCCATCACCAAACCCAGAGTTCACCCAAACTCATGTCGATCAAGTCAGTGATGCCATCCAGCCATATCATCCTCGGTTGTCCCCTTCTCCTCCTGCCCCCAATTCCTCCCAGCATCAGAGTCTTTTCCAATGAGTCAACTCTTCACATGAGGTGGCCAAAGTATTGGAGTTTCAGCTTTAGCATCAGTCCTTCTAAAGAACACCCAGGGCTGATCTCCTTTAGAATGGACTGGTTGGATCTCCTTGCAGTCCAAGGGACTCTCAAGAGTCTTCTCCAACACCACAGTTCAAAAGCATCAATTATTCGGCTCTCAGCTTTCTTCACAGTCCAACTCTCCCATCCATACATGACCGCTGGAAAAACCATAGCCTTGACTAGATGGACCTTTGTTGGCAAAGTAATGCCTCTGCTTTTGAATATACTATCTAGGTTGGTCGTAACTTTTCTTCCAAGGAGTGTCTTTTAATTTCATGGCTGCAATCACCATCTGCAGTGATTTTGGAGCCCCCAAAAATAAAGTGTGACACTGTTTCCACTGTTTCCCCATCTATTTCTCATGAAGTGATGGGACCAGATGCCATGATCTTCGTTTTCTGAATGTTGAGCTTTAAGCCAACTTTTTCACTCTCCTTTTCACTTTCATCAAGAGGCTCTTTAGTTCTTCACTTTCTGCCATAAGGGTGGCATCATCTGCATATCTGAGATTATTGATATTTCTCCTGGCAATCTTGATTCCAGCTTGTGCTTCATCCAGCCCAGCGTTTCTCATGATGTACTCTGCATATTATTTAAATAAGCAGGGTGACAATATACAGCCTTGACGTCCTCCTTTTCCTATTTGGAACCAGTCTGTTGTTCCATGTCCTGTTCTAACTGTTGCTTCCTGACCTGCATATCAGTTCCTCAAGAGGCAGGTCAGATGGTCTGGTATTCCCATCTCTTTCAGAATTTTCCACAGTTTGTTGTGATCCACACAAAGGCTTTGGCGTAGTCAATAAAGCGGAAGTGTTAGGGGAAGCACGCTGATTGAAACCGCCCACCCTGGCCGGCACCATAGTAACCATTTGCATGAGTTGTTTTATGACAGGAGATCCTGATAAGGAATACGGAACTAATAAGCCACCACCAACCGGAAGAGTTCAGGAAAGGTCTAAAAGAGACACTGCGTGTCCGTCCACTTCCCCGAACCCCTCTCGCTATCATCCATCTTGGCTGAGTGATGCGTGCGCCACCAGGAAAGACTCTGAATTAGAATCATTGGCCAAACACCACCCGGAAACTAATCCTGTCACCATAAAACCCGAGACTGCGAGCCCCACGGCAGAGCAGTTCTCCTGGGTTTCCTTGCCCTACTGCTCTCCACCCGGGTGCCCTTTCCCAATAAAATCTCTTGCTTTGTCAGCACATGTGTCTCCTCGGACAATTCATTTCCAAGTGTTAGACAAGAGCTCAGTTTCGGGCCCTGGAAGGGGTCCCCCTTCCTGCAACAGAAGTAGATGTTTTCCTGGAACTCTCTTGCTTTTTCGATGATTCAGCAGATGTTAGATCTCTGGTTCCTCTGCCTTTTCTAAATCCAGCTTGAACATCTGAAGTTCATGGTTCACGTATTGCCGAAGCCTGGCTTGGAGAATTTTGAGCATTATTTTACTAGCGTGTGAGATGAGTGCAATTGTGTAGTTTGAGCATTCTTTGGCGTTGCCTTTCTTTGGGATTGGAATGAAAACAACTTTTCCAGTCCTGAGGCCACTGCTGAGTTTTCCAAATTTGCTGGCATATTGAGTGCAGCACTTTCACAGCATTATCTTTAGGAATTGAAATAACTCAACTGGAATTCCATCACCTCAACTAGCTTTGTTCATAGTGATGCTTCCTAAGGCCCATTTGACTTGATATTCCAGGATGTCTGGCTCTAGGTGAGTGATCACACCATTGAGAAAATCTGGGTTGTGAAGATCTTTTTTGTACAGTTCTTCTGTGTATTCTTGCCACCTCTTCTTAATATCTTCTGCTTCTGTTAGGTCCATACCATTTCTGTCCTTTATCGAGCCCATCTTTGCATGAAATGTTGGTATCTCTAATTTTTTTGAAGAGATCTCTAGTCTTTCCCATTGTATCATTTTCCTCTATTTCTTTGCATTGATCACTAAGAAAGGCTTTCTTATCTCTCCTTGCTATTCTTTGGAACTCTGCATTCAAATGGATGTATCTTGTTTTCTCTTTTGCCTTTCGATTCTCTTCTCAGCTATTTGTAAGGCCTCCTCAGACAGCCATTTTGCCTTTTTCTTGAGGATGGTCTTGATCTGAACCTCTGTCCATAGTTCTTCTGGCATTCTATCGGATCTCATCCCTTGAATCTGTTTGTCACTTTCGCTGTACAATCATAAGGGGTTTGATTTAGGTCATACCTGAATGGTCTAGTGTTTTTTCTACTTTCTTCCATTTGAGTCTGAATTTGGCAATAAGGAGTTCATGATCTGAGCCACAGTCAGCTCCTGGTCTTGTTTTTGCTGACTGTGTAGAGCTTCTCCATAAGCTGAGTCCCCGCATGTAGGTTTTATATGCTCTTTCGCATGTAAGATTCAGTGCACCAAAAATTTTTTCTTTAGCCACATCACAGGGCTTGCAGGATCTTTTTTCCTTGATCAGGGATCAAACCTACGCCCTCATATTGAACGTGTCAAGTCTTAACCCCTCAGGAATTTCAACCCCCAGGGAATTTCAACCCCCTGGGAATTTCACCCCCTCCAAAAAAACTCAATTTTTTGAAAAAGGAGTCATAAAAGGGGGCAGGACTGAAGCTTTAGAGTCCATTAGAGTTGGGGGAGGGAGAGTGTTTGCAAAATCTGATTTCCCAGTACCACCCCCAACCCAGTGAATCATGACCTCTGAGGATGGGGCACAGAACAGGAGTGTCTAACAGGCGCCCAGGTGGCTCTGAAGGCGGCAGTCTGGGACGAGCTGAGAAGCTCGAGGCTGGTTCCGAGCTGGGTCCTGAGGCCAGGCGGGCTCAGTCCTTTTCTGACCCTGACACTCACTGCTGTGTGCCTTGGGCAAGGGAGCTAGCCTTTGTAAACCTTCGTTTCTGCATCTGTAAAATGGGGACAAAAGCAGAAGCTACATCCCAGGTTACTTCTGGGGAATCAGGGAGGCATGGCTCAGTGCCTGACCCCGGGCTGCAGGGTCAGAGCCCAGGATCAGGAACGGCGACCCTTCCAGCTCTTTGGACAGAGGTGCACGGGGGAGGGACTCCATGGGAGGACTGGGGTGCTGGGAAATGGGGGGGGGCCGGGGAGGGGTACCCTCCACGGGAACTCGGGGACAGGCACCCAGGGTGGTGCCGGCAGCTGGAGTCTGGGCAGGGGCAGGGGGCATGGTGCCTACCGCCAGGGGCTTCCCGTCTAATGCGTCTAATGCGGTGCAGGGAGGAAGCTTGCTCCCGAGACGCCTCTTTGTCATGCGGGTTATTCCAAGCTGAAAACAATCAAGGCCCAAGAGACTCGGGAAGAAACATCACCCTTCCCTCAAATGCCCAAAAGAATTTCCGTAGAGGGCCAGTTCCCCAGTGCCGCAGTTTCCAGAGGCCTCTGTGAGGAGCACAGGCCGGGGCGTGGTGGGGAAGGCAGGCGGGGCCGGGAGGCCGTGTGCGCTGGGCCCCTCGTCTCCCAGGAGGCCGTGCGCGCTGGGTCCCCTCACCTCCACCCGGCCCAGCAAACACTGGTTCCCAAACGTCCGCTCTTCCTTCTCCATGTCACCTGGCTTCCTTGCCGCAGAAGTCCCAAACCACTGCCCCGACTACCTCTCTTGGCTTTAGCCTAGCGTGGCATTTGATGTGTGGGTTTGGGCCACTTTGGAGTTACTCGGTTTTTTGGGGTCTCTCCCAGGTAGACATGTTATTAAGCTTTGATTTTCTCCTATTCATCTGTCTCAGGTCAAGGTAACTCTTTTCAAGTTAGAAGGAGCTAGGAGGGTGGAGGGAAATTTCTTCCCCAACAGGGGACACAGGTGTTGGCTCAAGGAGGAGGTCCAGCCAGGTTCACTGCCACGCCCCCAGTCTGCGTGTGTCCAGCACACAGGTGTTTGTACAGGAGTGTTCGCCTGGCACACAGGTGTTCACACAGGTGTCTGAGACGCCAGCCCCCCAGTGCTCAGAGCCGCAGCCCGAGGCCCGCAATATGCTCAGTGGGGTGTGCGGGCCGAGAGCAGGCTCCTGTGGGTGAGGGAGCTGGGACGCTCACTCTCCACGGCCTCTGCTCTGTCTCCCCATACCGAGAGTTGGGGTTCCTCTGGCCCCACTGCTCTTGTGGTCACCCCGCCGAGCACTTCCACTGACCACTGACCTTAACCTCTGCCCTGAACCTGGGCTCACACACCCAGTTTCAGGGAAGCACCTCGATTTCAACACCAGCCACCAGAACTCATCACCTTTTCTCTCCAACATGCTCTTTTTCCTGACTGTCCATTTTGTTGCCGAAACCATAATCTTCTCTGATCACTAAAGAATCTCATCCTAAACCCCAGAATGGGGAGGATCTCTGTACCCCACTCCACCCACTCACCCCAAACCCTGACCTCCCCGCCTCTCCAGGCCTCTTCTCACCAGAGGTTCACTGACCCTCAACAGCCCCCTTCTCCTTGGGAATCAGCCCATTTTCATCCAGGGCACTGGACCTAACCTGACTGCCAAGGTTCCTGGCTTGGGGCTCAGCTCCCACACCCCCAGGGCCAGTCCCCGAGGCCCCGCCGTTCCTCCGGCCCCCTGTGGCAGGGCTGCAAAACCATCTCCGTGATGGACAGTCAGGTGGGTGTAGTGTGGTCATTACAATCGGCCTAATCTCCAGCCGCCTCCTGACCCTTCCTTGCTGCAGAACCCCATTGAATCAGGCAGCCCCCGCTCCCTCAAGTGACCCCCAGGAGGTGCTCAGGGCAGAGCCTGGACCCCAAAGTCACCCAGTGACTCCAGTCCCCTGAGGGGCGGTGCAGACACAGCCGCGAGCAGGGTGGGAAGTCCTGGGGGACAAGCCAGTTCCCACAGAGACACATGGGTTCCCTCCTGCCTCTTGACGGGTGCCAGAACATGAACCCTGAACCCCAGCCTTCAGCATTCGGGAGACAGCTTGCCCCGAGCCTGCAGACCCACCGTGTGCCGGGTGGTCTGCAAGCACCATCCACCATTCCTGGCCACCTGGAGGCGAGGATCTGCCCAGGGCACAGATGAGGACCCGGGGTTGGGGAGGCCTGCAGTTGGGGCTGTGGTGAGGCTGGCCACCCAGTCCCATGCTGGCCCTCTGCGCTTAGCGGACAGGACTTGGGGACATGGGGACCCAAGGGCTCCTGCCTTGCCTCGTCCCGCCCCTGAGCCCACAGGCTTTGTCCTCCTGCCCTGGGACACCCCTGAGGGGGGAGGTTCCCTGACCGAGCAGTGGGGAGCCGTTCCCAGCCGTGGTTTGTTCCCGGCACAAAAGCCCTCCTCCCTCGGGAGGCCCGCATCCAGCAGGGCCTGGGAACCTGAGGCGGGAAACTGCCCAGGCCGCCTCCTGGCTGGGGCCCCCAAACTGTGGGAAGGTCCCCTTCAGGAACCAGGGGACAGACAGGGCTCGGCACCCTGGGGCAACGAGCACCGACCCAAGCCATAGGCACCTCCCCTCGCCTTCACGAGGACCCCTCGGGAATCTGTGGGCTGGGGGCTCAGCTGGGGGCCTGGCCACCCCCTTCTACCGGGGAGGTTCCTGCTCCACCCACTCCCTCCTGCCAGCCTGAGTCCAGCTGATGGAGCCCGACTGCCTTAAAAGGAAACCTACTTCCCAGACCATCTGGAGTTCAACAGGGACGCCTGGCTCCCTCTCAGCTGCCTCCTCAGGCCTGGGGGCAGAGGCCCCTCCCCTGCAGGAGACGGGTGAGGGTCGGGCAGGGGGGAATGGCAGCAGCGGCCCAGGTCCTGGCGCCCGGTGGGTCCCGCTCCTGAGGGGCCCCCGGGGCTGGACGTGCTCTGTCCTTGCCCCAGGCCATGTCTGCTCTGCCGGCCGGCCCTGTGGACACACAGCCCTGGCCCCCGGGTGTTTTGGTTCGTCCACTTCACCATGTCTACAATTCCCCCTGAGCAGTGGGCTTCATCTCCTGTGGGATGGCTGGACACCCTGGCAGCTATTCTCCTGAAACGTCGAGGCCTTCAGGGCTGCCAGAAGCTAGAAGCCCGGGCCTAGATTCTCCCGACCAGCGCCCGGGTCGGCCCGCTGCCCCCAGCCTCGTCCAGCTTCAGCATGAAGACCGGCTCGCGGCTCCTCTGTCCTAGGAGCAGAGACTCGGCCGGGCTCCGGGGCCGCGGAGGACAGAGATGCTCACGTTCCGCCAGCGCAAGCGTGCGAACGTCAGGCTGAGGTGACGCCCAGGGCGCTCATGGTTCATCTAAGAAACCAGCTCCGCGATGTAAGCCCTCAACCACTGGCCACCAGCGTCTGCCGGAAGGTCTCCCCTCCTCAGATCAGTGACCTGAGGGCATTCCCTGCTGTGTCTTTGTCCCCAGTAGAAAATCCCGAACTTCTCTGTTCCAAAGCCTCCTGCTCCCCAGGAACAGAGGGCAACTCCTGGGCCCGGAGCGCAGGTCCCCCCCAGCTCACTGCGCTGGGCGGGGGCCTGGGCGGGGCCTGGCTGGGCTGGGTGGTACCTGGCCAGATGCACACAGGAGCTGTCATCCCTTCCAACCTGCTGCTCAAGCCTTTCCCCACCCATACACCGGAGGGCAGCCAGGGAAGGAGGAGTGCTGGGAGAAACAGAGTCCGGGAACGGGCTCTGACCTGAAAGGTGTGGTCAGGCACCGCAAGGGCCGACACAGGGTGCAGGCTCGCCTCAGAGCACATGGCTCCTGGAACTCTGCAGGCGACTCAGGCCGCCAGCACCCCTGTGTGGACGCCACGGTGCTCCAACCCGGTGTCGCCCTGCTCCCTCTCTCCCTGCTCTGAGTTCTCTCTTCAAGCCCAGGCCCTGAGGCCCTTGTGGGGCGGTGACTGCGGTGACTGCGCCCCTCATGCCTTTACCAGCAGGGCACTCCCCACAGGGTTCAGAATCTGAAGGTCAACAAAGGTAGAAACAGCAGGTTAGGATTTAAGCATTTTCAAACTGTCACAGGAAGCCTGATATTGTAACAAGGTCCCATAGATTAACCAACAGATAAAGTTTATTTGCTTTCATCTGGGATGATATCAATTTAGTAACAATTGGTTACCCACGCTGAAAAGGTCTGAATTATTTTCCTGGATTAAATTTTTAAAAGCAAACACAAAGCACATGAGCCCTTAGCCCTTGTAAAACAAGCTGCTTGCAGCTGACAGGTCAGGCAGCCCCCGCGGGCCCTGCAGAAAGGCAGCACCGCTAACGCTAACGGGGATCTGCTCGCCTGCGTAGGAGTCAGGCGCTGTCTCCCGCCCCAGGAAGCCGCGGAAAAGCTAAGTGCCTCCGTATTTACACTCTTTACCATACATGGAATCACTCCGCGATGACGTCAGATGAATTCCTGGGGAGCTGCGTAGTGCAAGCCCAGCGTCACCACAGAAATTCCTGACCACTGGGTCTGTGGGCGCCCCCCTCCCCCGTCCCCAGCAAATCCCTGACCGCTGGGTCGCAGGCGCCCACCCCTGCCCGCCCCAACCAAGCTCTGCGCCTGGCTTCTCCTCGGGAAGGCTCTTTTCCAGGCTGCTTCTCTTTCCTGCCAACCTGACGTATCAGACTTGGTGAGAGCGCATCCCCGGGACCCAGGCCCCAACTCCCGGGGCCCTCCCTTCTCCCCACACTGGAGAGGACCCAGTGGCGCCAAGTTCTAACTGGACTCCTTCCACGTTCACACTAGCAGAGCCGCATCCTCCCTAAGCACGTGTAAGCTGCGGTAAAGCTCTTTGTAAAGCACGTCCGTCTCGAGAGTGGCGATCTGTCCCTGGAGAGCTGATCGGAGTCAGGAAAGGCAGAGCGACCGGGAGGCTGGGTGTGGGCCTGGAAGACGGCTGCCTGGGTCTCAATGGCGGCCTTGACCCGGAGTGAGCCACTGGTCACCTCTGAGCCCCAGCTTCCACTCCACCTCACAGGCTGCCCCAGACGAGACGGCTAAGGACTCAGGCCAGTCCCAGGCTGGTCGAGCACAGACGTCAGCCAGCTGTTCTCTCCGGAAAGGCCAGCTCTCCTGCCCAGGGTCGGGACTCTTTCCTTATTTGCCGACACATCTGAGGGTGGCAAGTGGCGACCTTTATTCTCCTCAGTGCCTCAATATATCCAATGCACAACTCCCGCGTCCTCTCCAAGCCAACCTCACAAGAAGCCGGCTTACAGAAACTTCAGCTCCAGCAGCCTCTCAAAGAAGCCTCCTCAGTCTGCCTTCTACCAGGAGACCCGTGGTTAATGGAAACCTGACCTGGGCCTCAGTGTCGGCACGCCGGGCCAGCACGGGTTTGCAAGGGTCACACGTGCCCAGCAGGGCAGCTCGGCTACGAGCCTACATCTACCCGTTCGGTCACCAAATGTCTACTGCCCGCCAAGCAGGTGCCAACACTACGCTCCCAGCCAGGAAGGCCCTGCCAGGACCACAAGGCAGAGAGGTCTGCTGTGAGAGAAGGGACACCTGGGCCAGGAGGGCAGGCGCTGGGCGGCCCAGGAGCGGGGGCGTGGCCTGCAGACGGTTTCTCCCCAGCGACCCCCAGACCCTTTAAAGGGCCAGCGCTGCCCCTCCCCCTCCAAGCACACCCTCTCCGGAGTAAACCTCCTTCCTTGTTCGCCTCCTCCGCCCCGGATTTCCTCCCTGCAGGACCGGGTCCTTCCCTGGGAGGCAGTGAGCAGTGCAGGCTTGGATCCAGCCACAAGGACAGTCTCTCTGGAAAGAGGTGGCCGAGGCCCCCAGCCTGAGCCACCTTGACCCTCAGGGGCTGACAGTGAGTGGCGGCAGGGAACACGACCCCCAGGGAGTGCCCGGATCCCAGCTGCTCTCTGAGATGACAGGGGGCGGCCAGCTCCTCTGGCCTCTCCAGCTTTTGGGAGGCAGGAAGGCTGGGGGCAAAGACAACCGCCCCGCGTCCCAGGACCGCGCCCCGCGTCCAGGCCAGCAGAGTATCCGGGTCAGTCTGCCTCGGCATCACCTCCACAAGTTGAGGCCCCGCTTCCACCAGAGCCCCACGGGCCTCCAGGAGCTACTGCGACAGGACCCCCAGGCTAAGTCCCCCCAGCTGGGAGGGGCTGCACACTCGTCCACGCACAGGAGCAGGGGCGGGGCCCAGGTCTCCAGGGAGGGGCAGAGTCCACCCGCCCCGCCACCCCCGCTCCCGTCTAGCCCCGGGTCTCGATCATATCACAAACGGCGGGACTGGACGAGCGTTTGCAGCATACTCGGCAGCTGTGAGCGCGGAGGACGCGCCTGCCTGCAGGCTGCTTGTTGGGAACGGGTTGCAAGTTGCTTCAAGTGTGCTCACAGCGCCCCTTCCTGCCCCCGGCCTTCGGGACTGAGGCTGCAAACACCATGGCTTCCTCCAGGCTTGGGTGGTGGTCCCCGTGCCGCGCCAAGTCCCAGGGCGTCAGGGTGAAGGCAGCGAGGCGACCTCCATCTAGCCCTTCGCAAAAGGGGAAACTCGCACCCGCGCTCCGGGCACAGCTGTGCCAGGCGGGCCCCCACCCGCCCGCCGCACGTTCCCCCCGGGCAGGAGGGGTGGCACGGATGCCCTCATCCCCCGCCGCACAAGGAGCGTCAGTGCGCGCAGAATCACCCATTGTCCCGCCGCGGGACCCGCCGGGGGAGGGACCCGCCTGCGTCCTGGCGCCCGGGGCAGTAAGGGCCCCCGCGCTAACTGGAAAGGGAACCGCGGCCACTTCACCCCTCTCCTCCGCCCGCGCCCACCCAGCGCCCCTTTTTTCTTGCGACCCTCCCTGTAGCATCCCTGACGCGGCGATGGGGCTGGAAGGCCAGGGGCGCCCTGAGCGCGCGGGCAGGCGCTCCGGCGGGTGGGGGACCTGGGCGCTCGGCGCTCCGGCGGGTGGGGGCCTGGGTGCTCGGCGGCGCGCAGGCCGGGCATCCGAGCCCAGGGCGCACTCACCTGGCAGCGGCCGAGCGCGGCAGGCGGCAAGCAGGCGAGAGGACGGGCTCTGGAAACGAGGTTGGGCGCGCCGGCCCGCGCGCAGTTTTGTTCCGCTCGGGGAGGGCGTGTCCGAGCCGCGCCAACCCACAGGCTTTGCACACCGCACCAGGCCGGCGCCGAAGTCACCGCCCCGGGCTGATGTCACGGCGCAGGGCCGCCCCCAGGGCCGGGTCGGGGCGGGGGCGGGGAGGGGCGCACCGGGGAACCTCTGTGCGCCCCGCCGCAGAGGAGCGGCGGCTCACTGTGCCCGGAACTTCTCAGCGGTCTCGGCCGCGGGCGAGGGTGGAGACACACGTGATCCGTGATCCACGATCCAAGAGCCCAGATAAACGTGCGCCGCAGGAGAAGGGGGGCCGTCGTCTTCGGTGTCCCGGTAGCAGGAAGTCAGGGATTCGGGGAGGGGGCGCAGCGCCCCCGCAGGTCTGATCCCGCCCCTTCCGCATACCTGCTGGTCCCCAGGCTTGGACGGCCCACCCCTAGGACTCTGTCCCAGTCTGTGAAGGGAGTATACTCCACGGGGAAGTCGGGCTGTGGAGCGCAGGGGAGACCCTATAGGCTTAGCGAGCCTTCAGCAGTGCGCTTCAGTGAGGGTCACCCTGCCTCCATCAGCTCCGTCCCCTCGGCCTTCCCCAGTCGGGGAGCCCCCTCCACCCCACAAACAGCAGCTCTGAGAAGCGGGGGTGACGCTGGCTTTTCTCCGGGCCTCGGAAAGCTGTCCTGGGGTAGCTGCCGGTGACTGGGCCACCCAGAGGGCCTGCTGCGGCCATCTCAGAGGGCACAGAGGCGCACAGCTCTTTCCTGGGTGCAGGAACAGCCCAGAAACCCATGGCCTGGACAGGGAAGGAGCACCCAGGCTCCTGGCAGGGAGGAGCCTGGTGGGGAGCAGAGAGCACCAGGCTTTCGAGGAAGGTGCCATCCCCTCCCGGATGGTCCTGCCAGCCTCGGGCTCCCAAGGCTCACTGCCCTTTAGGCTTGTGGATTTGGACTCAGAGGTCATGGAATTCTGAGACACTAGTGTGCCCAGGACCCGGGACGCCTCCAAAGACAAAGCGCTTTCTTTTTGTCTGTAGTTTTTGTAGCTCATTCACTGCGTTTCTAAGTCGAAAGGGAACGCCATCTGATCCTCCAGGCTGGATGGCACAGCGGGCACAGACTGCAGCCTGAGCAGGCACGTGGCACACTCCGATCTTGGGTGCCCACTGGGTGGGCGCCATGTGCCCCTCCCTGCTGCCCTCTCGGCGGCAGCGTCTCTGGAAAAGGATGCCTCCTCTGCTCAGGGCGGTGCACTGGAGGCAGGCCCCTCCCCCAGGTCACCTGGAGATACAGATGCTGCGTCTTACAGCCTGGACAGGTGTCAGAGCCTCACCACTCCCAGCCGTCCTTTAAAGCCCCAGGTGGCTGAATCAACTCTTCCAGGAATAAAGTCAAGAATCTTACAGTCCAGAAAATGAAATATTTGTCTAAGCTTTTCTTACTTTCTACCCTAAGAACATCTTTCCCTGGTCCGGGCCCTCTGTACAAACAGGGCCCTCCCAAGATTGGGAGCACTGACCCCACCAGGATTTCTTGCAGATCGGGCCCTTCTCATCTGACCCAACCTCGATGTAAGAGAAAACCCCAAGGAGATTGCAGGTTACCCCACACTGAGCGTGCAGTGCAACAGGTGTGTTGCCCTGCAGAGCAGCAGCATCAGAGCCCGTGGGCCCGCTGCCCAGACACGCCCATCTCTCGGGCACATCCTGCCTCCCTTCGGCTCCCCGACCCCGCGGAGCACAGCTTGGGAGTCTTGCCCAGGACTTTACAGAAGGGCCTTTTCTTCTCTGGTCTGGGTTTGTCCTGCCTGGGTGGGAAGCTGCTGGAGGACTTCCCCAGTGAGGACCTGTGCTGGGAAGTGGCCTTAGGGCAGGTCTGGGGAAAGGCCAGCACACCTGGATTCTCCTGCAGGCTCTTGCAGAGCCTTGTAAATGAGGGGGCTGTGTGCCGAGTCCTGCCCCTGGGACGGCTGCTGAGAGCGGTGCTGGTTCACAGAGAGCTGAGGCAGCAGGACGGCCCCAGGCTGGGCAGTGGCCCAGCGCACTTAACCCTTCTCTGGGGGGAGACCACAGGGTCAGTGAGAAAGTGGATCCTCGCCGGGCAAGCGTCTGCCGGGAGCTGCCCAGGCACACGGGGAGCAAGGGGTCAAGGAGAACAGACGCAGATGAATGTGATGACCGCAGGCCCAGGGCAGGCACAGCCACTTCACGGCCAAGAGGGGCCTGAGAGGCCAAGGCCTGCGGACGACCAGGGCTCTGACGCGCTGAAGGAGCCAGGGCTGAGCCTGCATCGTGAGTCTCAGCTGCGTCACCAAGCATTTAAAATTACGACATTGGAACTTCCCTGGCCGTCCAGTGGTCAGGCCTCCCAGGCCTCACTGCTGAGGCCCCAGGTTCAGCCCCTGGTTGGAGAGCTAGACCCCACAACACTGCAGCTAAGAGGTAGCATGTTGCAACTAAAGATCTCGTTTGCCGTAAATGAAGACCAGACACAGCCTAAATAAATAAATGGATATTTAAAAAAACTGAGATCAGATTTGTGCTTACAAGAGGCGGGGAGAACTGGATGAAGGCAACCAGACGGTACAAACTTCCAGTGATAACAGGTGGTAGGGACGAATGTGCAGCACGGTAATTAACCCTGCTGCATGGCACACCGGAAAGTCGTTCTTTACATAAAGAGAATACTCTTTACAGTTCTTCAATGCAGTGTCTGTGTGAGGTGATGGAGGCTCACCAAGCTGTTGTGATCATCATTTCAGGAGGTATGAGTCAGACTGAGGTTGCTGCACGCCTTAACCTAACCCCGAGCTGAGTGTCATTTACAGCCCGGCAAAGTGGCTGTGACTGACGCCAACACTGACTGCACCAGTGCCCCCCAGCCCTCTCCAGGGGCTCCCCATGGGGGTCCCCAGGGCCTGAAGGTTGTGGGACTATACTCACCCCCTCCTGGGCATGTAAGTGACTGCGGGCATTGATCAGCTCAGTGACCATGTGACTGTGATCCAGGCCCTGGTTTTCCTTGTGTGTGAGGGGAAGGCTGGGAACAGCTCTGAGCCATCAAAGGCTCCCACCAGGTGGTCCTGCCAGCATAGAGGGATGTGCCTGTCCTGAGTGCCCAGAACGTGCGTGGGATTGGCCACCCCAGGGCCCTGAGGTCTCCAGTTTTATGGTAAAAATTTGTTTAAAATTTTCATTCTCCTTCACAAATACCTATGTTTGTTTTAATTAAAAGATATTGTTGAGAATGATTTATGAAAAGAGAAATCATCTCTTGGAAAGTGTGTCCTGCGGGCCTCTGAGGACCCTGGGCTGTGACGGGCCCTGTGTGGGGCTTAGGGGAGGCTCTAAGGTCCTTCCCAGCCCTGGATCTCCCCAGATCCACCCGGATCCACTTGAATCTGCCTGGATCCGCCGGGATCTCCCTGGATCCGCCTGGACCCGGCTCTGCAGTGCTGAGGCTGTGGCACCAGGCTGACGGATGGGCCCACATTCCTGACCTGGACCGCCTGTCCCTGTCTTCCTGTTTCCTGAGAGCGAATCCCAGAGCCCCTCGGGATCTGCAAGAGAAATGAGCCTGATGGCCAAAACGCAAAAGAAAGGGCAGGAAAGTTCACGTGTAAATGTCAGGAGGAGAAGATGCTTGGAAGCAAGATGGGGGGACATCCACCTGGAGAGAAGCAAGGGCCCTACAGGGGCTTTGGCGGGGAAATGCGTTTCCTTGTTCAAGCCCTTTAAACCGAGAACCACACGAATACTCCGGGGAGCTTGGAAGGGGCTCAGAGGCCCGGTTTGCGGCTCGGGGGTGTTATGAAACTCAAAGAATGACCTTCAGGTGACCTCTTCTCCTTTCCGCCCCCTCCGAAGGCCACGTGAGGCCACTTCCCCTGCTGCGCTCACCCAGGGGCGGGCTCACGGCCGCGCGGGCGGGGAACGGGGCGCGGAGGGCCGAGGCGGGGAGCAGGCCTGGAGGCGCCTCCTGCCTCCTGGGCGCCTAGCCCCCTGGTTCCCCTCGCTCTAGCACTTTTCCCGGTTCTCCTGTCCAAGACCCTCCGGCATCTCTGCGGCCCAGCCAGCAGCGGGGGCGAGCGGCTTGGGCCAGAGCTCCGCGGGCTCTGGTCCGTCAGGGTTGATCGCTGAGCCTCAGGCGGAAGAAAGGACCAGGCGATGCCGAGAGCGTCTACCCCGCGGCGCAGCCGCAGAGGCGGGCCCGCCTCCGTAGCTCGCGTGCGCCTGGCCTGCAGGTGTGCCTGGCTTCGCTTCCCTTCTGTTTGGCTTTTCATGTTCTAGGAACTCCAGCACCGAAAAGTTTCGATTTGCAGACGAACAGTGAGCACGGCTGCCGCCGGCTGGTGGGCTTGTGAATCACACCCTCAGGGGCCTGGGGTCTCAGCGCCCTTCATCCTTTTTTCACCGGGATCGTTTGACACTTAAATTCTTATGACTCTCACTTGAGACATCCTGGGTTCCTACCCGAGAAACCCAAAGCCCTGGGCCCCTGGTCGGAGAGAAGGGCCTTTGGAGTAGTGGAAGCTTGTTAGGCCCAGGAGCCCTATCCTCCCAGCAGCACCCACAGCGTGCCAAGCCGGGCTTCCCCGGACAGGTGGGTGCAGGGCGGACAGTGCGGGACACCAGGGTCTCAGGAGGGAGGCGCCGGGCCATGTGGGAGCGACAGGCTCCCGCCTACCCAGGCTGCAGAAGGAGCCGCCCCAAGCCCAGCTGGTTGGACCCACAGCAGCCACTCATCTTTCTCTCCAGGTGGGTTCAGCGGGATAGTTCCTGCTCAGACCACACGAATGATGCGAGGGAGTTGTCACGGAGACCACCAGAGCTGTCCAGTGACGGAGGCTGGCCAGAGTTCTCACAGGATTCCTTGCCCACAGCTGGCAGCGGCTGGCAGCTGGGCCTGTCAGCGGGAACCCCGTGAGCACGCTCCCTGGGCTAGGCCGCGCGGGCAAGCGCACCAGGAGGGAGTGCCTAGTCTTTTGCAAACAGCCTCAGAAGGCGCAGAGCAGGCCCTCCCTGAGCTCTGCCGGGGTCGTGGAGCCCGAGCCTGCTTCAGGGGAAGTGGACACAGATCTCTCTTTCTGTGCACCCTTTTTTAGGGGTGGTTCTAGAAGAGCATGTGGGCGGCTGAGAAATACCGTTGCAGCTCTTTCGGGAAAAGCCATTTCCAGAGGCAGGAAGGTCACTCCAGGCGGGTCCCTTCAGTGACTGCATTTCCTGGGGAAGAAATCCGTTTTTATACACGGGGTGTTGCTAAGAGGAAACACGAGGGTTTAGAGGTATCCACCGAGGATTTTCCTGGTGGCTGAGTGGTTAAGAATCTGCCCGCCGATGCAGGAGACGTGGGTTCGACCTCTGGTCTGGGAAGATTCCACGTGCTGCGGGGCAGCTAAGCCTGAGTGCCGTAACGACTGAGGCTCAAAGCCTGGAAGTGCAACCGCAGAAGCAGGAAGCCCGAAGCCCGAGCTCCTGGAGGCCGGGCTCCACAAGGGAAGCCAAGAAGCCCGAAGCCCGAGCCCCTGGAGGCCGGGCTCCACAAGGGAAGCCAGCACCGCGAGACGCCTGCACACCTCAAAGAGCAGCAGCGAAGACCCAGCGCGTCTGTAGGTAGATAAATAAACATTGTTTTAAAACAGCTCTTAAAAAAGAAAGAAAAAAGTATCCACTGAGCCATCCTCACTAAGACTGGCCAAAACATTTCACTGCAGAGGAGCCTCTGAAAAGGACCAATGCAGGCTGCACTCCCAGGGATCCCCAGGGGGCTGTGACTGTGCGGGCTGTCCACCAAGGCAAGGGAATAGTGGCCTTTGGGGGCACCTGTCGGGTGACATTCTGCCAAGATGGACTCTCAGAGGGAAGAACTGGGCAGTGTCGCCACAGCCAGTGGCCAAGAAGGGTGGAGTCTCAGACCGGCCCCGGCCCTGTGAACAGCGGGCTCAGAGCAGGAAGGGAGCAGCAGGGGCGTGGAGAGAGGGGAGACTGCGATCACTCGGGAGCCCCCTGCGGGTGTCACGCAGAGCAGGAGCGGCCCTCTTTGGGGACAGAACTGTGTCTTGGTCAAATTCTGCGTGCACAACGCCTGGGTGAGTATCCTATCAAAGTTAAGTGAATAAAGGAAAGAAGAAAAGGAAAAGAAGGAGGGAGGAACAGAGTTAAATGTGAAATAATAAAAATCTCTGCTGGTTTCCTAGTCACACCTGCTCTGGTCAGTCCAGGAGAGCCAGGGGACTTCTGGAAACATCTGTGACTCGTCCAGACAGAGTTAAAATAGTGTATGCGTACGGTGGTAAAAGTGTAGACAGGCACAGGAAGGGGCTCAGCGCAGACTAGCGCCCTCTGTGGGGACAGAGGAGCCAGCAGTGCTGGGGGAGCTTAGACTGTGCCCTTGAGTTGCTTTATTTCTTACCCTGGACGGTGTTTACGGTTGTGGTGATTAGAGTTTACGTGTGGACGTGACTGGGCCCGGGTGCACGGCCAAAATTATTCTGGATGCTTTTGTTTTCAACAACTCTCATTACTTTTTGGCCGTACCTCCCAGCATGCAACAGTTTGGTTCCCTAACCAGGATTAACCTGTGCTGCCTGCAGTGGAAGCAAGGAGCCTTAATCACTGGACCACTTCCCTCTTTGGGGACAGAACTCTGTGCCCTCTGGGGAGGCCCTCTGGGTGTTTTTCGACGAGATTAACATTTAGCCACCAGGACTTCCCTAATGGCTGACAGTAAAAGCATCTGCCTACAACGCAAGAGACCTGGGTTCCATCCCTGGGTCAGGAAGATGCTCTGGAGAAGGCAATGGCACCCCACTCCAGTGTTCTTGCCTGGAAAATCCCATGGACGGAGGAGCCTGGCAGGCTGCAGTCCACGGGGGTCACAGAGAGTCGGACACGACTGAGCGCCTTCACCTTCGCCTTCACTCTCAAGCATTTGGCTTAGTAGACTGCGCTAGCCCCACCACCCTCCCTGATGTGGGGGGGCCCCTTCCGGTCAGGCAGGCTCAGCCCAGTGCAGTCCAGTCGCTCAGTGTGTCCGACTCTCTGCGACCCCAGGAATCGCAGCACGCCAGGCCTCCCTGTCCATCACCAACTCCCGGAGTTCACCCAGACTCATGTCCACTGAGTTGGTGATGCCATCCAGCCATCTCATCCTCTGTCGTCCCCTTCTCCTCCTACCCTCAATCCCTCCCAGCATCAGGGTCTTTTCCAATGAGTCAACTCTTGGCGTCAGGTGGTCAAAATATTGGAGTTTCTGCCTCAGCATCAGTCCTTCCAATGAAAACCCAGGACTAGTCTCCTTTAGAATAGACCAGTTGTATCTCCTTGCAGTCCAAGGGACTCACAGGAGTCTTCTCCAACACCACAGTTCAAAAGCATCATCTTCAGTGCTCAGCTTTCTTCACAGTCCAACTCTCACATCCATACATGACCACAGGAAAAACCACAGCCTTGACTATGTCTCTGCTTTTCAATATGCTATCTAAGTGAAACTGAAAGTGAAGTTGTTCAGTCGTGTCCAACTCTTTGCGACCCCATGGACTGCAGCCAACCAGGCTCCTCTGTCCATGGGATTCTCCAGGCAAGAGTACTAGAATGGGTTGCCATTTCCTTCTCCAATATGCTATCAAGGTTGATCATAACTTTCCTTCCAAGGAGTAAGCATCTTTTAATTTCATGGCTGCAGTCAACATCTGCAGTGATTTTGGAGCCCAGAAAAATAAAGTCTGATACTGTTTCCCCATCTATTTCCCATGAAATGATGGGACCAGATGCCATGATCTTCATTTTCTGAATGTTGAGCTTTAAGCCAACTTTTTCACTCTTCTCTTTCACTTTTCATCAA
The DNA here is from genome assembly GCA_006408695.1 of Aepyceros melampus. Taxonomy (NCBI): domain Eukaryota; kingdom Metazoa; phylum Chordata; class Mammalia; order Artiodactyla; family Bovidae; genus Aepyceros; species Aepyceros melampus. The sequence goes on along the minus strand of SJXQ01009608.1, from coordinate 1,655 downwards.
GAGGTTTTTTAGCTCCTCTTCACTTTCTGCCATAAGGGTGGTGTCATCTGCATATCTGAGGTTATTGATATTTCTCCCGGCAATGTTGATTCCAGCTTGTGCTTCTGAAAGTCTGACACTGTTTCCACTGTTTCCCCATCTATTTCCCATGAAGTGATGGGACCAGATGCCATGATCTTTGTTTTCTGAATGTTGAGCTTTAAGCCAACTTTTTCACTCTCCTCTTGCACTTTCATCAGGAGGCTTTTTAGCTCCTCTTCACTTTCTGCCATAAGGGTGGTGTCATCTGCATATCTGAGGTTATTGATATTTCTCCCGGCAATCTTGATTCCAGCTTGTGCTTCTTCCAGTCCAGCGTTTCTCATGATGTACTCTGCATAGAAGTTAAATAAGCAGGGTGACAATATACAGCCTTGACATACTCCTTTTCCTATTTGGCACCAGTCTGTTGTTCCATGTCCAATTCTAACTGTTGCTTCCTGGCCTGCATACAAATTTCTCAAGAGGCAGGTCAGATGGTCTGGTATTCCCATCTCTCTCAGAATTTTCCACAGTTCACTGTGATCCCCACAGCCAAAGGCTTTGGCATAGTCAATAAAGCAGAAGTATATGTTTTTCTGCAACTCTCTTGCTTTTTGATGATCCAGTGGATGTTGACAATTTGATCTCTGGTTCCTCTCTGCCTTTTCTAAAACCAGCTTGAACATCAGGAAGTTCTCAGTTCACATTACTCCTACCATAGTTTGGCCAAACTACAAGGAGGGAACACAGCCCCACCCATCAGCAGAAAATTAAATACTTACTGAGCATGGCCTCGCCCACCAGAACAAAAGCCAGTTTTCACCACAGCCAATCCTTCTCATCAGGAAGCTTACACAAGCCTCTTATCTTCATCCATCAGAGGGCAGACAGAATGAAAACCACAATCACAGCAAACTAACCAAACCAATCACTTGGACCACAGCCTTGCATAACTCAATGAAATGATGAGCCATGCAGTCTAGGGCCGCCCAAGATGGAGAGGTCTGACAAAACATGATCCACTGGAGAAGGGAATGGCAAACCACTTCAGCATTCTTGCCTTGAGAACCCCATGAGCACTAAGAACAGTACTGGCCTTTTAAAAATTAAGAGATGTTTTGGTTGTGCTAGGTCTTGCTTGCTGTGTGTGGGGCTTTCCCTAGTGGTGGTGGGTGGGGGCGACTCTTCGCCGCAGCGTGTGGGGCTCTCACTGAAGCGGCTTCTCTTGCTGTGACCACAGGCTCTGGATGCACTGGCTCAGCAGCTGTGGCTCGCAGGCTCCAGGGCCTGGCTCCAGTAGCTGTGCATGGGCTTTGTTGCTCCACAGTGTGTGGATCCTCCCAGACCAAGGATCAAACTCACGTCCCCTGAGCTGGCAGGCAGATTCCTACCCGCTGCTTGGCCAGGGAAGCCCGTTGCTTGACTTCTTTTCCACCTTCCTCTCATTCTCCCCATGTCATATTCCTCTAGTCAAGTTTTGTGTTTGGCTGCATTTTTTTCCTCCTTGATTCTATCCAGATCTATTTTTCATCTGATCTTATTGATAAATGATGACCTCATCTCAAATGCTAGTAAAGTAATGCTCAAAATTCTCCAAGCCAGACTTCAGCAATACGTGAACCGTGAACTCCCTG
>SJXQ01009607.1:100921-163061 GCA_006408695.1 Aepyceros melampus | reverse complement strand
AAACAACCTAGTTGTCCATTAGCAGATGAATGGATAAGAAAGCTGTGGTACATATACACAATGGAATATTACTCAGCCATTAAAAAGAATACATTTGAATTAGTTCTAATGAGATGGATGAAACTGGAGCCGATTATACAGAGTGAGGTAAGCCAGAAAGAAAAACAATAATACAGTATACTAACATATATATATGGAATTTAGAAACATGGTAATGATAACCCTGTATGCGAGAAAGCAAAAGAGACACAGATGTATAGAATGGACTTTTGGACTTTGAGAGAGAGAGAGAGGGTGGGATGATTTGGGAGAATGGCACTGAAACATGTATACTATCATGTAAGAAATGAATCACCAGTCTATGTTCGATACAGGATACAGGATGCTTGGGACTGGTGCACGGGTGCACTGGTGATCCAGAGAGTTGATATGAGGTGGGAGGTGGGGGGCGGGATTCAGGATTGGGAACTCATGTAAACCCGAGATGGATTCATGTCAATGTATGGCAAAACCAATACAGTAATGTAAAGTAAAATAAAGTAAAAATAAAAATTAAAAAAAAATTCTGTTCTCTGGAAGACTGTAAAAAGCATCTGGAACAGTTCTTTGCTCAAAAAGATACAAAACTTTGTGAAGACAGAATAATGAAGTTGCCTGAAAGATGGCAGAAGGTACTGGAACAAAATGGTGAATAAGCTGTTTAATAAAATTCTTGGTGAAAATGAAAAATGTACCTTTTAATTTTTACTTTAAAACCAAGGGAACATTTTGGCCAACTCAATCTGCAAGTGACATGAAACTGGACGTGAAAGCTAATAAAATTTAAAATGAACTTATCAAGCTAAAAAAAAAACAGATCCAAAATCAGCAAGATGAAAGCAGTATAAGGATGGATGTAGTGGTTTAGAGTTACCTCTAGAAGACATCCATTGAGCAGTGAGGAAAAAGTGACTGATTTGGGATGATGCCCCATCTTTTAACACTCACTGGTTCTGGGTAGCTTACCACCGTCACTTTATCAAGTGCCTTAGACCACGGGGGTCATGTGGTGTCTAATCAATTCCCTCTTCTATCAACCTAGAAACCCTAGCAGAAATAAAATTGATTTGTTTAGCAAGACCTGTTCCTTTGGAACTCATGTTGGATTCTCACTGGAAACTATATTACTTAAGTTTTCCTAAGCTATCCATTTAATGATATGTTCTGCAGACTCTTACCAAGGGTTGATGTGAAGTTGACTAGTCAGAAATCTCCAAGCTCTAGCATCTTCCTCTTAAAAATTTTAGATTTTGGCTATTCCTACACAATTTTCTTGAAGACAATCAATAGAGAGCTTTATGGTTACATCTCAAGTACTTTCATAAACCAGGATATTATTCACTTGATCCTATACTTTGAACACAGTATAAAGTTAGTTATTAGTTACTAGGCTAGGAAATGGAGAAGACCTAAACATCCAGTAAGTTTCACGTATTATTTCATTTGATCCTACTTTACTAATCTTCCAGTAGGTATTATTTTCACGTTAAAAATGAAGAAAATGAAATTTTAGATACCACTCAGCTTGAACAGATCAACTAGCTTGCCTAGTCATGTACCTAGTAAGGCATAAATTCAAACTTTGCTTTAACACCAGACCCTGTATTTTGCCAGGGTTTACTACATGCTGGCATTGTCCCTCTTTGTCCCCTTCATCAAATTTTAATTTTCTCTTTATAATCACTAGTTAACATATGTCAGTTTAAATATCATTTTCTTAGAAGAAGATGAATGCAAAATAGTAATACAGTAGTTCTGTTTTCTTTCTGTGAGCTGTTAAATTTAGTTCCCATCCCAAAATAGTAGACTTATCTCTGCCGTATTCTTCTTGCCCTGAACATAAAGAAAGAGGTGGGGGGGGAGGAGGAAGGAAGGGATGAGGGAAAAGATAGGGAGAGACAGAGAGATGGGCAGAGAAGAGAAAGAGAAGAAACAGAAATTTTTGTTCATTATCTCTTCGCAGTTCTCCACTATCATAGACATACTCTCTCAAATTATATGTTATTAATATATTTCTCAACCAGTTTTTCCCTCATCATATTAAACCCAGAGAGTTTCTCTTATCACTTCCAGGTAAGATATTACATTAAAAAAAAAAAAGTCAAGAATTTTTATAAACTACTTTAACTCTATTTTTTCCCCCAAGGTTTTAAAATTATTTATTTTTGCCTCACTGTGCACCATGTGGGATCTTAATAATGACATTGGATATCTAATTTCGTGAACATTGCCCATAAACACTATTTCTTATTTATATAAAATAGTGTAGCAGTTAAGAGTACCTCAATGCAGAGATTCTGTTTCAAAGTCATCTTAAAAATAGTCAACTCACTCAAAGCATGTTTTTACTTCCAAAACCAGACACAGCCAACAAATGCTGGTGCTAATAGTCAGGAAAGTTAAACAGGCCATTTCCTAAAAAAACATTTGTGATTAGTTAGTCAGTACAAATTTTCCCTTAAAATGTATCTTGTTAAAATATTTTTGTTTATGCTTTTAAGGAAGAATTTTCCCATCTTGTCAAGATTATTTTAAAACTTGTTTTAGAGCAACATTGATTTAACACATCATTTGAGACTCCCTAATATTTAGCATATGAACATGAGAATAGCTGGCCATTTAAAAATACTGTCAATGTTGAATAAAATCTGAAATATAATTTGAAGCCAGTGTTTAGGGGAAAAAAAGCAGTGGTGTTTCTTCTTTTCCTGTGTGTCCACTCTAATTTACTAAGTTTTTTTCCTGCCCCAAGCCACATCTCACATTAGAATAATACCTCTTTCTCACTCCATTCTTCCAATAAGCAAGAAACAAGAAAGACTATCCTGTTTATTTTATTGTGGAATTTTCCTCTGTCAGAACTTCTTTCCCACTGCCTTGTGTTGGCCCTCTCAAAATCTCTCACCAGGATAATAGAAACGGTCTTTAGTTAGACTCCTGCTTAACAGTATGGGCCCACTGCTGTCCCACATCCACACTGTCATATCTGATAGCTTGCTTTCTTTAATCCTCCACTGGATCTCTATTGCCTTCAAAATAAACTGGTGTTGGAATTCATAATGGCTTCCATCAATAGCTTGACCTTCCTCTGACTCCACTCCTAGCCCTGGATAAGAAGCAGATCACATTCTCAGGAACTGGGAATGCACCCTCCCCTGAACATCCCACGCTCTTTCACAGTCAGCTACCAGTGACTATTCATTTCACTCAAGCTAGAAATTTGTTCTCTTTCTTCTCTTTTCTAGATAGATCTTCTGATTCTTCCATCTCACCATAAGTGTCCCTTCCTATAATGATTTGGCTTTTTTCTTCAGTAAAAATTAACCATGCTCTCATCTTAGCCCATGGCAATTTATTCATAGCACTTGTATAATATTAATTTCAAAATGATAAGAAAAGCATTCTGAGAGAGACAGATAAATCATACAGGGTGGAAAAGAGAAAGGAAAACTTAGTGCCTGATATCCTAAGTCCTGTGAACTATGATGAGTTCACTGAAGACAGCAACTTGGATTTATTCACTATCCATTCAGTTGGACTTTAATATTGACTCACGGTGAGTGTTCAATATATTTTTCTTAAATAAATAGTCTCCTTCAAAAAAGAGCTAATTACTAATCTTAACCATTGCTTTAATGTTGGGAGTCATATACTCACACTTTTTTATTTCGAACTGTTTAAGGTGTGCAATATTACTCTACCCAATAGGAAGCCAGTAAGGTCCTAGAGATGAGGCATCCAAAAGACTCATACTGAATTAAATGGTAATCATAATAAACTACCTTTACAACAGACTTAACTTCCTGAATTACATTTTCTATCGTTTCCATATAAAAATACCAAAATTTCGCATCATCTCTTGTGTGGTCACTACTCAGACTACTTGGAATGTGATTTGAATATGTTAATAATTTGGGGAATTTTTTCCACAAAGATGATACATGTGGTGGATGAGTATCACAGTGTTGACACAACAAATCAAACTCACTCATTTAAAGGTGAAGTGAAGTGAGGTCACTCAGTTGTGTCTGACTCTTTGTGATCCCATGGACTCTAGCCTACCAGGCTCCTCTGTCCGTGGAATTCTCCAGGCAAGAGTACTGGAGTGGGTTGCCATTTCCTTCTCCAGGAGATCTTCCCAACCCAGGGATTGAACCCAGGTCTCCCGCATTGCAGGCAGACGCTTTACTGTCTAAGCGACCAGGGCTCATTTAAAGGTACAGTGGAAATATCATTAGTTATTTTAATCTCATTAGTGATATGATAATCAAGAATAAAGCAATAAAAGTAGCCAATAAACCTCACCATTTTAGAGTTTCCAATGTTACCATTGTTTATGCTGTGAGATCCCATGGACTCTAGCCTACCAGGCTCCTCTGTCCGTGGAATTCTCCAGGCAAGAGTACTGGAGTGGGTTGCCATTTCCTTCTCCAGGAGATCTTCCCAACCCAGGGATTGAACCCAGGTCTCCCGCATTGCAGGCAGACGCTTTACTGTCTAAGCGACCAGGGCTCATTTAAAGGTACAGTGGAAATATCATTAGTTATTTTAATCTCATTAGTGATATGATAATCAAGAATAAAGCAATAAAAGTAGCCAATAAACCTCACCATTTTAGAGTTTCCAATGTTACCATTGTTTATGCTGTGCTGTGGTTAGCTGCTCAGTTGTGTCTGACTCTTGTGACCTCATGGACTGTAGCCTGCCAGGCTCCTCTGTCCATGGGGATTCTTCAGGCAAGAATATTGGAGTGGGTTGCCATGCCCTCCTCCAGTGGATCTTTCTAGTCCTGGAATCGAAGCAGGGTCTCCTACATTGCAGGTGGATTCTTTACCATCTGAGCCACCAGGGAAGCCCACCATTACTTATACCAATTTTAAAAACATGAATAAAATCCTAATACTTTGTGTATGCTTTCGGGTGGTTCTTAAACAATATAGAATCAGATAAATTCTATTCTCCTACGAACTTTACCTAAAGTTAATAGATTTTAATCTTTTTTTAAAAATAATCACTGGAAGTAAAATGACTCACAATGGGGGCTTGAGCATTTTTGGCTTCTTTGATACAAATCTATGAGAAATGTTATTTTCAGTAATTTAGAGTTTTTGATTGCTTAACTTTGGCTAAAGAATAACTTTGGCTCATAACTGTGGACGGAGGTTCATGACATTGTACAGGAGGCAGTGATTAACCCCATCTCCAGGAAAAAGAAATGCAAAAAGGCAAAATGGTTCTCTGAGGAGGCCTTACAAATAGCTCTGAACAGAAGAGAAGCGAAAGGCAAAGGAAAAAAGGAAAGAATGCAGAGTTCCAAAGAATAGCAAGGAGAGATAAGAAAGCCTTCCACAGAGATAAATGCAAAGAAATAGAGGAAAACAACAGAATGAGGAAGACTAGAGATTTTGTCAAGAAAATTAGATACCAAGGGAACATTTCATGCAAAGATGGGCTCGATAAAGGACAGAAATGGTATGGACCTAAGAGAAGCAGAAGATATAAAGAAGAGGTGGCAAGAATACACAGAAGAACTGTACAAAAAAGATCTTCCCAACTCAGATAATCACAATGGTATGATCACTCAGCTAGATCCAGACATCCTGGAATGTGAAGTCAAGTGGGCCTTCGAGAGCATCCCTATGAACAAAGCTAGTGGAGGTGATGGAATTCCAGTTGAGCTGTTTCAAATCCTGAAAGATGATGTGTGAAAGTGCTGCACTCAACATGCCAGCAAATTTGGAAAACTCAGCAGTGGCCACAGGACTGGAAAAGGTCAGTTTTCATTCCAATCCCAAAGAAAGGCAATGCCAAAGAATGCTCAAACTACTGCACAATTGCAGTCATCTCACACACTAGTAAAGTAATGTTCAAAATTATCCAAGCCAGGTTTCAACAGTACATGAACCATGAACTCCCTGATGTTCAAGCTGGATTTAGCAAAGGCAGAGGAACCAGAGATCAAATTGCCAACATTGCTGGATCATCCAAAAATGCAAGAGAGTTCCAGAAAAACATCTGCTTCTGCTTTATAGACTACGCCAAAGCCTTTGACTGTTGGATCACAATAAACTATGGAAAATTCTTCAAGAGATGGGAATACCAGACCTCCTTAACTGCCTCCTTAGAAATCTGTATGCAGATCAGAAACAACAGTTAGAACTGGACATGAAACAACAAACTGGTTACAAATTGGGAAAGGAGTACGTCAAGGCTGCATATTGTCACCCTGCTTATTTAACTTATATACAGAGTACATCACGAGAAACGCTGGGCTGGAAGAAGCACAAGCTGGACTCAAGATTGCCAGGAGAAATGTCAATAACCTCAGATATGCAGACACCACCCTTATGGCAGAAGGCAAAGAAGAACTAAAGAGCCTCTTGATGAAAGTGAAAGAGGAGAGTGAAAAAGTTAGCTTAAAACTCAACATTCAGAAAACTAAGATCATGGCATCCAGTCCCAAACTTCATGGCAAATAGATGGGGAAACAGTGGAAACAGTGTTAGACTTTATTTTCTTGGGCTCTCAAATCACTGCAGATGAAGACTGCAGTCATGAAATTAAAAGACGCTTGCTCCTTGGAAGAAAAGCTATGACCAACCTAGATAGCATATTCAAAAGCAGAGACATTACTTTGCCAACAAAGATCCATCTAGTCAAAGCTATGGTTTTTCCAGTAGCCACATATGGATGTAAGAGTTGGACTATAAAGAAAGCTGAGTGCCAATAACTGATGCTTTTGAACTGTGGTGTTGGAGAAGACTCTTGCGAATCCTTTAGACTGCAAGGAGATCCAATAAGTCCATCCTAAAGGGAATCAGTCCTGAATATTCATTGGAACAACTGAAGCTGAAACTCCAATACTTTGGCCACCTGATGTAAAGAACTGTTGATTTGAAAAGACCCTGATCCTGGTAAAGATTGAAGGCAGGAGGAGAAGGGGACGGCAGAGGATGAGATGATTGGATGGCATCACTGACTCTATGGACATGAGTTTGAGTAAACTCTGGGAGTTGGTGATAGACAGGTAAGCCTTGTGTGCTGCAATGGGGTCACAAAGAGTCAGACACGACTGAGCAACTGAATTGAACTGAATTGAAAGAATAACTTGACACCTAACAATTTTAAACAGTCATTTGTAATTCAAAGTATCTGATTATATAATTATATATCTAAAATCTAAAAAATAAAGACTGCTATCTATCCTAAGGAAACAATTCCAAATTATTAAAAAATACACAAAGTTGTTTATCACATCATGGTGTATGCTACAAAGTCAATACAACTTCAATTTCTAAAAATAAAGTACATTTTATAAATATTAGACTAGATATAATGTTACAGAGTTTAAAAGACTGTAGCAATGTAAAAATGCATGTGAACTAAATTTTAAAGCAGAAAATATAAAATTGTATGTTTATTATGATTACAAATAGGTAAAAAATTAAATGTTTGTAATGAATGGTTCGTGAACTTTGAGGAAGAGACTGCAAAGTGTCAGCAATGTTCGCTCAGTTTATGATTTGATGGAGATGATTTTTCTCCCCTTATTTCCCAAACTCTCTCTTATGTAGTTTCATTATTTTAAAAAAATTTATACTGATAATACTATTTGAAATATTATATTGTCAGCAAACTCTTTTAGCAAGAAATTTTATTGGAACCTGAATTTACCAATTAGTTTATTACTTTTCAGTGCTTAAGCTAACATAAAATTATATTATCTACACAGTATTTATTAAGTACAATACTGTAAACTCACACATGTCCTTATTTTATTTGCAAAAGAGTACACCACCACCAAGTCTATTCTGCTTGTTCTCACATTTCCTATTCTACTTTTTCTCCAATTTCAGTGTATTTCCTTAGGTTCACCTTCCACTCACTGTGGACATGCGTGGGTCACGGCCTGGCAAACGGAGAGGATCCAGCTTAGCTCAAGATTCTCTCTTGGACTTTCCTAGTGGTCCAGCAGTAAAAGAATCTGCCTACCAATGAAGGAGCGTGTGTGCATGCTAAGTCACTTCAATCATGTTCGACTCTTTTCAACCCCATGGACTCTAGCCCACCAGGCTCCTCTGCCCATGGAATTCTCCAGGCGAGGATACTTGAGTGGGTTGCCATACCTTCCTTCAAGGGATCTTCCAGATGCAGAAATAGAACCTGGGTCTCCTGCACTGTCGGCAGATTCTTTTCCACTGGACCACTTTAACCATCTGAGCCATTACAGAAGCCCGCCAACGGAGGGGACACGAGCTCAATGCCTGGTCTGGGAAGATGTCACATGCCGCAGAGCAACTCAGCCCATGCAACACAACTACTTAGCCTGCACACCACAACTACTGAAGTCTAGGCACCATGCCCTGCACGCAGAGAAACCACTGCAATGGGAAACCCATGCACTGCAACTAGAGAGTAGCCCCCCTTTGCAGCAACTAAAGAAAGCCCAAGCATGGCGACAAAGACCTGACACAACCAGTACATAAACAAATAAATAAATAATTTTCTCTCAATGCATAGCTATACTGATTATTTTTTAAAATCATCTAATGGGGCCCTCATATATGTTTCAGGCATAGTGCCAAATATTTAAATTTATTACCCTCCAAGGAGAGTTATGAAATGAGTTTCATTATCCCTATTTTAGGTATGAGAAAGCTGAGTGTCACAACACTGAGTATAATGACAAGATAATGACCCCAAGACATCCATATCCTAATCACCAAGAACTGTGACTATGTTGTTACTTTATATGCAAAAAAGGACTTTTAGATGTGATTTAAGAATCTTGATATGGGAGGAATTCCCTGGAAGTTCAGTGTTCAGGATTCTGTGCTTTCACTGCCAAGGGCCTGGGTTCAGTTCCCAGTTGAGAAACTAAGATCCTGCAAGCTACATGACACAGCCAAAAAAAGAGAGAAAAAAAAAAACAAGACCTAGATGTGAAAAGGTTATATTAGATTATCTAATACTGGCCCAATTATAATCACAAGAATGATTAAAGTGAAAGAGAGAAGAGGCGGTAAGAATGATATTATATGATGGGCTTTCCTGTTGGTCCAAAGGCCAAGACTCCATACTCCCAATACAGGGGGCCCTGGCCAGGGAACTCGATCCCACGTGACACAACTAAGAATTCACATGCCACAGTAAAGACCAGAGATTCCAGGTGCTGCAACTAAGACAGCACAACCAAATAAATAAATAAACATTTTTTTAAAAATGGTGTTATGTGAGAAGCTGTTCCTAACACTGAAGATGGAGTAAGGTGACCAGGAGTCAAGGAATGCCAGTCACCTACAGAAACTGGAAAATAGAAGGAAATCCTTCCCAAGAGTCACCAAAAAGTCACAAAGCCCTGTTGATTCATTGATTTATGCTCAGTGAGACTTATGTTGGACTTCCAATTCACAGAATTATAAGAAAATTAATTTGTGTTACTTTAAGTGACTGTATTTCTGATAATTTATTAAAGAATCATTAAGAAATAAGCACAGCACAGTAAAAATAATCAAAAGTTAAAAAGCATGTAACCATCATCCAAGTCAAAACATAAAACTGTATTTCTGCCTGTGTTTTTAGCATACCAAAGATGGGATCACACTACATGCATTCTTTCGTGTTTTGCTCCTTTAGCTTAACATTTCTATATGATCCATGCATGGTGTTGTATATAATTCCAGCAATTGTAATTGCTGTATATATATTTTTGTTAATGCTTATTTTATCTCTTGGGCTTCTCTGGCAGCTCAGTGGTGAAGAATCCACCTGCCAATGCAGGAGACATGGAGAGATGCAGGTCCGATCTCTGGGTCAGGAAGCCCCTGGAGAAGGAAATGGCAACTCACTCCAGTGTACTTGTCTGAGAAATCCCATGGACAGAGGAACCCGGTGGGCTACAGTCCATGGGAGTTGCAAAGGAATCGGACTTGACTTAGTGACTGAACAATGATAAGCACTTTATATGATATATTAGCTTTCTTTTGGTTGGTTTTATGTGCTACTTCATTTTCCCACTCTTTTAAAATTGTGTATTTTATGTTTATAAATGTCTCTTTTCAACAACCTATAGGTAGGATTTTTAAACAGTCTGATAATCATTCTGTTAACTGACACATTTAGTTCATTTATGTGTACTGTGGGTGCTAAGTCACTTCAGTTCAGTTCAGTCGCTCAGCCGTGTGCGACTCTTTGTGACCCCATGAATCGCAGCACGCCAGGCCTCCCTGTCCATCACCAACTCCCGGAGTTCACTCAGACCCGCGTTCATTGAGTCCGTGATGCCATCCAGCCATCTCATCCTCGGTCGTCCCCTTCTCCTCCTGCCCCCAAACCCTCCCAGCAGCAGGGTCTTTTCCAATGAGTCAACTCTTCGCATGAGGTGGGCAAAGTACTGGAGCTTCAGCTTTAGCATCATTTCTTCCAAAGAAATCCCAGGGTTGATCTCCTTCAGAATGGACTGGTTGGATCTCCTTGCAATCCAAGGGACTCTCAAGAGTCCTCTCCAACACCACAGTTCAAAAGCATCAATTCTTCAGCGTTCAGCCTTCTTCACAGTCCAACTCTCACATCCATACATGACCACAGGAAAAACCATAGCCTTGACTAGACGGACCTTAGTCAGCAAAGTAATGTCTCTGCTTTTGAATATACTATCTAGGTTGGTCATAACTTTTCTTCCAGTCGTGTCCAACTCTTTGTAATCGCATGTAGCCCACCAGGCTCCTCTGTCCATGGGATTCTCCAGGCAAGAATACTGGAGTGGGTTGCCATTTCCTCCTCCAGGGGATCTTCCCAACCCAAGGATCAAACCACATCTTTTACATCTCCTGCATTGGTGGGAAGGTTCTTTACTACTAATAAATAATAGGTTTAAATTTACCTCAGTATTTTGTGAGTTTCATTTGTACTACCTGATCTATTCTTTTTCTTTCATTCTCTTTCTTGCCTTTCTTGGTGGATTAGGGGAGTTACTGAGTGTATTTTGTATTATTCCATTTTTCCCCTCTGTTGGTTTGAAAATTATGCTTTCCTGTTTTTATTCCTTTGTTATTGCATCCTTAACTTATTCAGATTAAATATCTCCTAATAAAACACTAGACGTTATCAATGGATAAAATTTCTCATGGGAAACTGGACAGATCAAGTGGACATTATCTGATCTTAGCCTCACTAAATGCAAACCCAGACATATTTTCTTGGTGTGATAAACTGTGAAGGACAACAGTGCAATACTGCTGCCCTGTGCAATACTGCTGCCAATAAACAAAGCCACTGAATTGAATTGCTATGGACTGGGCTGCGTTCCCTAAATTTCATATGTTGAAGCCCTAATTCCCAATATTATGATATCTGGAGATGGAGATTTTGGCAGGTAACCTGGGTTGAATGAGGTCATGAAGGTGAGGCCCTCATGATGGGATTCAGTTCAGTTCAGTTCAGTCGCTCAGTCATGTCCAACTCTTTGCAACCCCATGAATCGCAGCACGCCAGGCCTCCCTCTCCATCACCATCTCCCAGAGTTCACTCAAATTCACGTCCATTGAGTCAGTGATGCCATCCAGCCATCTCATCCTCTGTCATCCCCGTTTCCTCCTGCCCCCAATCCCTCCCAGCATCAGAGTCTTTTCCAATGAGTCAACTCTTTGCATGAGGTGGCCAACGTCCTGGAGTTTCAGCTTTAGCACCCATTATCTATGTCTTTTAATGACATTATTTGGTTTTGCTTTCCTAGAATTCCTTTTGATTTCACTTTCACCATCTATATAAGAAATACTAAATCATATATTCAGAATTAGTTTTAAAACAGTTCATAGTGGTTAAAGCTATCAGATTGCAATATTATGATGATCTAAGATTACTAAGAAAAGCAACATGGTCCAGTTACAAGAGCTATGACCTCTGACTCAGACACTGGATTACCAAGAACTATATGATCACAGAAAGGTCATTTTTAAGTCCACAGTGGGGTTAATATAGTATATATGTGTGTGTGTGTTTGTGTGTGTGTGTATATATATATATATATAAACATGTGTCTAATATAATGAGGAGACATAATGCAGGAGACACAAGAGATGTGGGTTCAATCTCTGGATTGAGAAGATCCCTTGGAGGAGGAAATGGTACCCCACTCTAGTATTCTTGCCTGGAAAATTCCATGGACAGAGGAGACTGGCAGGCTACCATTCATGGGGCTGCAAAGAGTTGGACATGACTGAGTGAATGAGCACAATGTAATGAGGATAATGTTTTAATCCACTTCAACTAGATTCACAAATATTTTTGAGTGGTCTTTTATATCCCCACCATTGTTATAGATACAATGGAAAAGAGGTGCATGATCTCTAACCTCATGGAATTCATAAGAGTCTGATGGGCATGATGAGCCAAAAAAGGTAGATGAATGTAACAAAAGGAACAGTGAGAGCTGCTCTAAGAGCTATAAAGCAATGGAATTTAACTATATAGGGACTCTCCTGAAGAGATGAGAGACTAAGGCTGAGGGAGATGGGGTAATGAAAAGAAGAACTAGGGTCTTGAAGAATGAGCAATCTGGCTCCCTACAGGAATAATAACAGCAAACAGAACATGATTTATTGACTTCTGGAGTGCTTAGAAAAACAGTTGCCAACATTTAAGAACTTGGAGATTACACACACACACAACAGATTTCTTGAAAAATTAGATCTAACACATGGCAATTTTCAGCTGAACCAAGAAGCAGCTGCTATTATGGGTGGGTGTGTGATTCAATTTGCACAAGATACCACCACCCTACACTTGACTTGTTTCACTTTACATTACTCTGCCTAAGTCTGTATTTGAGATTTAAATATCTGACCTAGAAAGAAATAACTGAAGAACAGAAGTAAGTCCTATGTGGCTGGGACACAGAGATGAAAAGGAATCAGATTGGGAGTCCCAGCTGGAGCGGTAAGTATGTGCCAAATTGGGGCAAGTCTGGTAGGTTTTTAGATCAATGGAAGAATCACTGAAAAGTCTTAAACTGGGAAATTACATGCTCATACTTGAGTTTTAAAAATATTTTTCTAGATGCAAAGTGAAAAGGAGACTGCAAAAAATACTTTGAAAGCTGAAGACTAGAAAGTATCAATGTGGCTTATCTTGTCAAGTTTCAGATGAAAACCAAGAATGAATTTTAAGTTTTGTGTAGAATAGGTTCCATTCTGATAAAAGAAAGCCATTATGACTCTTTTAACTTTCTCTAAGGACAAAAAAATAAATGTTAGTCATACTTTGAAAAAAATAAAAATAAAAACATTGACCAAAATTATTCTAACGTGAAAGGGGGAATAAACTTGCATAAAAAGTGAAAAACCAGATGATAAAACTTGAATGATAAAAGAAAACTTTCCCGTATGTTACAGAAAAGTATTCCCCTTGCTCAATACAGTACATCCTAGTATTATACAAATAAACACAAACTCATACAGACACACTGAAAAAGTTATAACTCAGAATGACCCATGGGGCTTATTTCCTGTTAGATTCTGTCCCTGGTTCTGCTCTCTAATTCTCTTTGAATACATTTCAGCAATGATTCATTTTGTCAGTCTGCCAATAGTCTTTCCTACTGAGCGAGTAGCATGTACTTCACGTACGTTAGCAGAAACACAATTGAGAGGTTTTGCCCAGGATTACCTTATTTGCTTCTTAGAAGTGTCAGATTTTTTTTCATATTGGTAATATGCCTCTCTAAGACTACATATCATATGACAAACAGAACAAGTTGTTTAAAACACCAAAGGGACATTTCTCTAGAAATGACTTTGACCTGCTTTTGGTCTTGCCCTAATATATTTATGAGACTATAATAAAATCTTTTATTTCATTATTTTTTTCTCACCTACTCCTTCCACCCCTAACTCCTCCTCAAAGCTCAAGTCTGAAGTCCATGAAGAGCTGAGCTAACAATATTAGCTAATATTTCTTGAGTCATGTGTCAGAGATTAAAGTGCTTTGTACAGACTACTTCATTTTATCCTCATCACCACTGAATCAGACAAGGAGGAAAGTTATTCTTTTTACAAATAAGGAAACTGGACCCATACAGTGGTGAAGCTGGAATTTGAGCTCTTGTTATTAACTATCATGCTATAACTCTTTGTTGTTCAGTTACTTAGTTGTGTCAGACTCTTTGCGACCCCATGGACTGCAGCACACCAGGCTTCCTTGTCCTTCACCACTTTCCAGAGCTTGCTCAAACTCATGTCCATTGAGTAAGTGATGCCATCCAGCAATCTCATCCTTTGTTATCCCCTTATCCTCCTATCTTCATCTTTCCCAGCATCGGGGTCTTTTCTTTCTTTTTTTAATTAATTTATTTTAATTGGAGGATAATTACTTTACAATATTGTAGTGGTTTTTGCCATACATTGACATGAATCAATTTCATGGCTGCAGTCACCATCTGCAGTGATTTTGGAGCCCAAGAAAATAAAGCCTGTCACTATTTCTATTGTTTCCTCGTCTATTTGCCATGAAGTGATGGGACTGGATGCCATGATCTTCATTTTTGGAATGCTGAGTTTTAAGCCAGTTTTTTCACTCTCCTCTTTCACTTTCATCAAGAGGCTCTTTAGTTCTTCTTCACTTTCTTCCATAATGGTGGTGTCATCTGCATACCTGAGATTAGTGATATTTCTTTCAGCAATCTTGAGTCGAGCTTGTGCTTCATCCAGCACAGCATTTCACATGATGTATTCGGCATATAAGTTAAATAAGCAGGGTGACAATATACAGCCTTGATGTACTCCTTTCCCAATTTGGAACTGGTCCATTGTTTCATGTCCAGTTCTAACTCTTGCTTCTTGATCTGCATACAGGTTTCTCAGGAGGCAGGTCAGGTGGTCTGGTATTCCCATCGCTTTAAGAATTTCCACAGTTTGTTGTGATCCACACAGTCAAAGGGTTTAACGTGATCGTTAAAGCAGTACTAGATGTTTTTCTCAAATTCTTTTGCTTTTTCTATGATCCAATGGATGTTGGCAATTTGATCTCGATCTCTGGTTCTTCTGCCTTTTTTAAATCCAGCTTGAACACCTGGGAGTTCTCAATTCACGTACTGCTGAAGCCTAGCTTGGAGAATTTTGAGCATTACTTTTCTAGCGTGTGAAATGAGTGCAACTGTGTGGTAGTTTGAACATTCTTTGGTATTGCCTTTCTTTGGGATTGGAATGAAAACTGACCTTTTCCAGTCCTGTGGCCACTGCTGCTGAGTTTTCCAAATTTGCTGGCATATTGGGTGTAGCACTTTTACAGCATCATCTTTTAGGATTTGAAATAGCTCACCTGAATTTCCATCACAGAATCCATATTTTTAAACTCTACATGATAAACATTTTATTATACTTAGATTAACCTGTTTTCTGTAATATTTAATACTATATTAAATGTACTATTTTCTAGGAGGCTTTTAGGCTCCTGGTGGACACATCTTATCAGTCCACAAGTCCTACCAGATACAGATGGATAGCAGTAGCCCCCACCTATGCTCAAGTTGGGATCCCTACTCTCCCCACCTCCTGGATAAGACCACCCACAGATTTATCTTTGTCATCTCTTCATTCCATCAAGGCAGATTGACAGCTTGATTTTTCCCCTTCTACTTAATGCCCATTTTGGGCTTCCCAGGTGGTGCTAGTGGTAAAGAACCTGCCTGCCAATATAGGATACATAACAGATGCAGGTTCCATCCCTGGGTGGGGAAGATCCCCTGGAGAAGGCAATGGCAACCCACTCCAGTATTCTTGCCTGGAGAATCCCATGGACAGAGGAGCCTGGAGGGCTACAGTTCATAGCATCACAAAGAGTCAGACACGACTGAAGCAACTTAGCCCACACAGCACAATACCTATATTGGAGATAGCATTCCTTTTTCAACTAGGGATGAGCAAGCAAAATCCTCTTTCTTTCCTGAGTCAAAGAAGAAACAGAAGGAAATCCTATTATCCATTCAAGTATCTTATGGAAGTTTGGTTGGCAGCTAGGACCAAGTGTTCCTAAGATAAATTTCCACAGTATTTATTCAGAGTCAGACACGACTGAAGCGACTTAGCAGCAGCAGAAAGAACTGACTAAGCTAAATCCAAAGTCATCTCTTGATCCATTATTTTCCTAAACCTTCTCACTTCCTTATGACTTTTAAGTTGTTGAATTCATCCATTTTCCTCAATGCTTTCTCACCTGAATTGCTGAAAATACATTACCTAGTTTCCCAGACTCCCCTATCTCTGCCATTCTCTTTCATTTTTCACATTCTAGACAAAGAATCTTTGCAAATTGTAAACGTAGTCAAATTACTTTCCTAGTCAAATTATAAAGTCCTTCACTGAGTCTCCATTGCTCTTTGTTGTTGTTGTTGAGTCTCTAAGTTGTGTCCAACTCTGCAACCCCATGGACTACCACACGCCAGGCTTCCCTGTCCTTTACTATCTCCCAGAGTTTGTTCAAATTTGTGTCCATTGAGTCGGTGATGCCATCCAACCATCTCATCCTCTGTCACCCCCTTCACTTCCTGCCCTCAGTCTTCCCTAGCATCAGGGTCTTTTCCAATAGTAGGCTCTTTGCATCAGGTGGCCATAGTATTGGAGCTTCAGCATCAGTCCTTCCAATGAATATTCAGGGTTGATTTCCTTTAGGATTGACTGGTTTGATCTCCTTGCTGTAAAAGGGACTCTCAGGAGTCTTCTCCAGCACCACAGTTCAAAAGCATCAGTTCTTCAGCACTCAGCCTTCTTTATGGTCCAACTCTCATATCTGTACATGACTATTAGAAAATCCATAGCTTTGACTATATGGAACATTGTTGGCAAAGTGATGTCTCTGTTTTTTAATATGCTCTCTAGGTTTGTCATCACTTTTCTTCTACGGAGCAAGTATCTTTTAATTCTGTGGCTGTAGTCACTGTCCAGAGTGATTTGGACCCCAAGAAAATAAAATCTGCCACTGTTTCCATTTTTTCCCCATCTATTTGCCATGAAGTGATGGGACTGGATGCCATGATCTTAGTTTTTTGAATGTTGAGTGTCAAGCCAGCTTTTTCACTCTTCCCAATTGCCCTTAGGTTAAATTTTAAAGTTTCAATATTGCTTTCAGTTACCAGGCCTTAGTACCATTCCAGATTCATCTTTCATTATCTTTCCCAAAAGTGGCCCTGGATTCTCTTCAGTTCCATCAGTCATAGCTTCTCTGTGTCTCATGAAGGTGCTAGATTTCCCTGCCTACTGTTGTTCACACACATTTTGCCAACACCTCTCACTGTTCCTTCTCCTTCATTAGGCTAACCTCTTCACGTTTTGCGTCCTTCCACATCTCCCTGTATTTCTTCATTGTTTTCATGGCTGGTTGAATTTTCATTGCTACTGCTTGGATAGTTTGCATCTCTGGCTAAACAGTAAGCTATGTAAGAACAGGAACTACTTTATTTTGATTATTACTGTGTCCCCAGCAACCTTTTACAGTGCCTGGGAAATAATAGGTACTTGGTAATCATTTATTGAATAAATGAGCATATGCGTAATCTGCTACATTATGAGTTAAATAGGCTCCCATGTTCCCATCAGTCAATTTGAAAGTTAAGCTTTCAAATTAAGTTCTGGAACAATTTGTTAATAATTTGGGATTTAGCTCTATTTCTTCCATTTGTTTTTACGCAATCATCTCTCCTCTTCCTCTCTGATGACTGCTTCTAAATTCCCCATATTTGTTATTCAATCAAATAATACAGAGTAAAACCATGATCTGAGGGAGAGAAGTTAGAAATGGCAATGAGGGAACTAGAAAGATTGGAAAATAAAGTAAATGTTGTTTATAAAGTCATGTCAAATTAACAAGTATTGATTGAGTATCTAACAAGTATGGTGCCTGGCACTTAGTAGGCACTACAAAAATATGTGTTGATTTTCTTAATGAATGAAGAAACTTTTCAGAGTTTTATTCAAAGTTCCTGGTAGAGAAAGATGTTGATAGTTAGCAATGCAGATATCTCTCTGCCTAAAAATCAAGACTAGGCATTGATTTTTAAGAATCTTCTTTCTTTCTGGGATGAGGAGCAGTTGTGGATAGAGTTACCTGTGGCCAGAGCTGGGAGCTAGGAGTAGTAGACGGCCAAGAAGGATTGGGCTCCCCTGAGAATATGAGGGCAGAAGCTGGTAGAAGCACTGCTGTTGGAACACTAGGCCTTAGGACGCACTGAAACATCAAGTTGAGCCTAAACTCTCAGTGATACAGGATTATTAAAGGGAATTAAAATGACCCTTAGCTGTCGCAACTCTTTGGGTGTCAGCAGAAGCAGAAGAAAATCCTCTCCACTAACATACTTGTCTAATTTAGACTCACTGGAATGTCACATAGTTAAGATTAGGCAATTAATCACAATCAAAGACTACAAAGAAAACATCAGTTAACATTAGTCAGTAAAAACAATAAACAACAGATTTACACTCCCAAGATTTTTGTGTAGATTCATAAAATAAAGAACTTGGGGCAAATTTGCATGAAATGTTTAGAGAAATAAAAGATTTCATTACAAAGATAACCAGTTAAAGGTTATGAATCCATATATTTGAAGGGAG
Source organism: Aepyceros melampus (assembly GCA_006408695.1). Lineage (NCBI taxonomy): Eukaryota > Metazoa > Chordata > Mammalia > Artiodactyla > Bovidae > Aepyceros > Aepyceros melampus. Next base: position 144,423 of record SJXQ01009607.1, on the reverse strand, counting down.
AGTGAGACATCTAAAAATGAAAATATAACTGTTGAAATAAAACATTCAATCAATGGTTAAGCAGTAAATATATCTAAAGATAGAATTAATCATGGTATTTCTTGAGAAATTATACATCACAGACAAGGATATGAGAAATATGAGAGAGATACCAAGGACATAAAAGGTTAACATAGATCTAGACAGAATTCCAGATAAAGATAACAGATAGAAAGGAGGAAGGACAAATTTTAGACACATTTTGGCTATACTTATTGAGATTTTAATAAAAGCACAAATCTCTACTAATTCCTATAACAAATCTCTACTGTTATTCCTATAACAATATGTTCTAAGTAGGCTAAATTATTTTTCAAATCCTGGAAACATGAGATAACATAGAAATGCAGTGGAATGACAGCAACAGCATTAATGGAGAGTAGTATAATGTCTTTAAATTGTTGAGAGACAAAACTATCAACCTAGAATTATGTATCCAGCAGAACTATCTTTCAAGAATGTCTAAAATAAAGACATGCTTAGATTAACTCAAACTTAGAAGCTTTATTATTAAGAAATCTACATTATATAAACTTTTTCAAATAGGAAAATTTAACCCAGAAGCATGGTCTAAAATGTAAAAAGAAATGATGAGCAAATAAGTAGTAAATGTGTTTGTGTGTATGTGTGTGTGTGTGTGTTTGTAAAACAAAGCAAATATTGACTATATAATTTAGAAATAGCAATGTTAAAATAGAAATAGCAATGTTGAATTTACAGGGCTAAATAAAGAACGTGCTTCCTTAGTGACTCAGTGGTAAAGAATACAACTCCTAATGCAGGAGGCACATCCTGGGTCAAGAAGATCCCCTGGAGAAGAAAATGCCAACCCACTCCAATATTCTTACCTGGGAAATCCCACTGATAGAGAAGGCTGGTGGGCTCATGTCCATGGGGCTGTAAAAAAGTTGGACACTGTTTGGCGACTAAATAACAACACAAAAGAAAGGATAGGATTAAAATCCTGGACAAAATTAGAATATAAGTGCAGGAAGAAATAGAGTTAACGTGTTCTATGGTTTTTATGACCTGTATGCAGGTCAGGAAGCAACAGTGAGAACTGGACATGGAACAACAGACTGGTTCCAAATAGGAAAAGGAGTATGTCAAGGCTGTATATTGTCACTCTGCTTATTTAACTTATATGCAGAGTACATCATGAGAAACGCTGGACTGGAAGAAACACATGCTGGAATCAAGATTGCTGGGAGAAATATCAATCAACTTAGATATGCAGATGACACCACCCTTATGGCAGGAAGTGAAGAGGAGCTAAAAAGCCTCTTGTCGAAAGTGAGAGAGGAGAGTGAAAAAGTTGGCTTAAAGCTCAACGAAGATCATGGCATCTGGCCCCATCACTTCATGGGAAATAGTGGGGAAACAGTAGAAACAGTGTCAGACTTTGTTTTTTGGGGCTCCAAAATCACTGCAGATGGTGACTGCAGCCATGAAATTAAAAGGCGCTTACTCCTTGGAAGAAAAGTTATGACCAACCTAGATAGTATATTCAAAAGCAGAGACATTACTTTGCCGACTAAGGTCTGTCTAGTCAAGGCTATGGTTTTTCCTGTGGTCATGTATGGATGTGAGAGTTGGACTGTGAAGAAGGCTGAGCGCCGAAGAATTGATGCTTTTGAACTGTGGTGTTGGAGAAGACTCTTGAGAGTCCCTTGGACTGCAAGGAGATCCAACCAGTCCATTCTGAAGGAGATCAACCCTGGGATTTCTTTGGAAGGAATGATGCTAAAACTGAAGCTCCAGTACTTTGGCCACCTTATGCGAAGAGTTGACTCATTGGAAAAGACCCTGATGCTGGGAGGGATTGGGGGCAGGAGGAGAAGGGGACGACCGAGGATGAGATGGCTGGATGGCATCACAGACTCAATGGACGTGAGTCTGAGTGAACTCCGGGAGTTGGTGATGGACAGGGAGGCCTGGCGTGCTGCGATTCATGGGGTCGCAAAGAGTCGGACACGACTGCGCGACTGAACTGAACTGAACTGATGGTTTTTATATTTTAGGGGTTAAGATATTGATTAAACCCTATTTCTGATAATGATTTGTTAGGTTACTTCTATAAAAATTCCTGCTAAAATAATGGAAATTGTTCAATAAATCATAAATAAAGCAACATATTTTAAGCATTAAATTTCTTCAAGACAGTGACTAATTTCTGGAAGAAAGACTCTAATCAGAGAAGTTAAAAAAAAATTAGATCTGCAAAAACAAGACAACAACAACAAAAAAACATGCAAAACCTTCAGATGTTGAGATAATCAGATTTTTAAATAATTACATTTGACATATTTAAGGAAATAACTCACAAAGTTACAAATTATCTATAGGAATCAGGAACTCATGAAAAGTGATATATCAGATGTGAGAAAAAACAAAAAGAGTGTATGGGGTGAAAAATAAGAGAAACTTTTAAAAGCAATGGAGATGGCTAATAAACATATGAAAAGCTTTTCCACACTATATGCCTTCAGGGAAACATAAATTAAAACAACGAGATAGTACTACCTAAGAGAATGGACAAAATCTGAAACACTGACAGTACCAAATGCTGGTGAGGTTGTGAAGCAAGAACTCTCATGCTAGTGGGAATGTAAAATGTCACTGCCACTTTCAAAGACAGTTTGTCAGTTTCTTATAAAACTAAACATACTGTAACCATATGAGCCAGCAAAACATATTCCTTGGTACTCACCCAAAGGAACTGAAGACATCCCGCACGAAAACCTGCACATGAGTATTTATAGCAGCTTTTCTCATAATTGCTAAAACTTGGACTGTGGTGTTAGAGAAGACTCTTGAGAGTCCCTTGGACTGCAAGGAGATCCAACCAGACCATTCTGAAGGAGATCAGCCCTGGGACTTCTTTGGAGGGAATGATGCTGAAGCTGAAACTCCAGTACTTTGGCCACCTCATGTGAAGAGTTGACTCATTGGAAAAGACTCTGATGCTGGGAGGGGTTGGGGGCAGGAGGAGAAGGGGACGACCGAGGATGAGATGGCTGGATGGCATCACGGACTCGATGAATGCGGGTCTGAGTGAACTCCAGGTGTTGGTGATGGACAGGGAGGCCTGGCATGCTGCAATTCATGGGGTCGCAAAGAGTTGGACACGACTGAGTGACTGAACTGAACTGAACTGACTTGGAAGCAATCAAGATGTCTGTTAGTAGATGAATGGATAACTAAACTGTGGTACATTCAGACAATGGAATGTTACTCAGCATTAAAAAGAAATGAGCTATTACACTGTGAAGACACGGAGGAAACTTAGACACATAGCACTAGGTCAAAGAAGCCAATCTGATTACATATTGTATGAATCCAACTATATGACATTCTGGAAAGGGGAAAATTATGGACAATGGAATTACAGGAAATTATTAAGATCAATGGTGACCAGGAGATGAGGAGGAAGAGCTGAATAAGTAAAGCACAAAAGATTTTTAGGGTAGTAAAAATATTCTGCATAAAATTATAATGATGAATATGTGCCATTACACATTTGTCCAAACCCATAGGTTGCACAACACTAAACGTGAACCCAAGATAAACTATAGACTTGGGTGACTGTGACAGCAGACTCTACGCCTCTATATATATTTGCTTGGCACAGAAAAAGAGATGAAAAATACACGCCAAACTCTTAATGTTGGTTACCTGAGCCTGGGTTTAGAGAAAGGAAAGAGAGGAAAAGAGAATAAACTTTTCTTTATATAGAAAAAAAGCATAGCTAGCAATGATTGGATACAACAGAAGAAATAACTAGTGAAGTAAAAGAGAAATTTGAAGAGATCAAGAACACAGGATGAAGAGGCAGAAATATAGAATAAAATGAAAGTGAAGATATTGTAGCAAGTGTGAGGAAACAATGAAGATGTCTATCCTGTGTTTGATGGGAAAATCACTAGAAGAGGAAAGCAAAAATGCAGCAGATTAAGGGCTTGAAAAGATGAGGAATGAGAGCTTTACTGTTCTAAAGAATGATAACACCACAAATTCAAGAAGCCCAATAAATCCCAGAAGGTAATTATCTTAAGACCCACACTTAAATGCATCATCAATCAGTTCAGTTCATTTGCTCAGTTGTGTCTGACTCTTTGTGACCCTATGGACTGCAACAAGACAGACTTCCCTGTCCATCACCAACTCCCAGAGCTTGCTCAAACTCATGTCCATCAATTAAATGCATCATAACAAAATATAAAAACTCAAAAACCATAAAAAGTTTTATAAACCAGTTGGAAAAAATAAACAGTTAACTTCAAGGAGCCACAGGGCCCCTGAATCTGACTTATCACCAACAGTAATGAAAGGAAGAAGATAGTATCATTTATCTCCAATGTAATGAGGAAAAGATCATCAATCAGGACTTACATAGGAAAAATACAAGTGATAAAGTTGTTGCCAGCAAGTTTTCACCAATTAAATTTTAAGAGAAGAAATTCAGACAGAAAGAAAGTAATCCCAGATGGAAAGTCTGAGATGCAGGAAGTAATGGAGAGCAAAGAGATTGGTAAATATATGAGCAAATTTGAAAGAACATCTATTGTATTTTAAAAGATAATAATATATTTGTAACTTTTGAAAAAATATTAAAATATCAAACAATAATGTAGTAAGTGGAAAGTAGGGGTCCTAAATGGCATTAAAACATTAATTGAGGAGCTTGACTCCTATGTTGCTGCTGCTGCTGCTAAGTCAGTTCAGTCGTGTCTGACTCTGTGCGACCCCATAGACGGTAGACCACCAGGCTCCCGCGTCCCTGGGATTCTCCAGGCAAGAACACTGGAGTGGGTTGCCATTTCCTTCTCCAATGCATGAAAATGAAAAGTGAAAGTGAAGTCGCTCAGTCATGTCTGACTCTTCACGACCCCATGGATTGCAGCCCACCAGGCTCCTCCATCCATGGGATTTTCCAGGCAAGAGTACTAGAGTGGGGTGCCATTGCTTTCTCCAACTCCTATGTTAACCATTTCTAAACTAGTGGAAGGAAAAATAATAAAAGTATAAAAATAAATTTAACAAATTTAAAAATTAAAAATATAAATGAGAAAAATAAAAAGTATAACATATAATGGCAAAAATTAAATTATATCAATAATTACATTCAATGTACATAAGCTAAATGCCTTAGTTAAAATAAAGTTTGAAAACTGGATAATAAAAATCCAATTATTTTCCTTTATAAAAAGATTGAGGGCTTCTCTGGCAGCTCAGACTGTAAAGAATTCACCTGCAATGAAGGAGACCCAGGTTGATCCCTGGGTCAGGAAGATCCTCTGGAGAAGGAAATGGCTACCCACTCGCTGGAGAATTCCATGGACACAGTTGCCTGGCAGGCTATAGTCCATAGGGTCGCAGAGTTGGACATGATTGAGCGACAAACACACATAGAAAGATTGAAAGTTGTAGGATTGAAGAAGATACACTGCACAAATTCTAATAAAAGAAAGCTAGTCTAGCTATTATATAAATATGAAATAAAATAACTCTAAGTCAAAATATTAGTACAGAAAGAGAAAGTCCAAATGATAAAAAAAGCTTTAATTCATAAGTAAGACTCAACAATTCTAATTTTGTATGCTTAAATGCTATGGTCTCAAAATACATCTTCTATGAATAATACCACTTGTATTTATTCTTCCAAATCCATATGTCTTTTGTTTGTTTTCATGTCTATTTGCACTAACTAAAATATCTAGTAGAAAGTTTAATAGAAAGAGTGAAAACAAATACCCTTTTCTGATCCTGGGTCAAAAACAGGAGGTCTTTAAAAATGTCTCTATCAGCTATGAGATTTACCATATGTTTCCATAAATACTCTTTAATTAAGAAAGTTTCCCTCTTTTATAGTTTAGTAAGTAAGTAAGTAAAGTCACTCAGTCGTGTCCGACTCCCATGGACTGCAGCCCACCAGGCTCCTCAGTCCATGAGATTCTCCAAGCAAGAATACTGGAGTGGGTTGCCATTTCCTTCTCCAGGGGATCTTCCCGACCCAGGGATCGAACCCAGGTTTCCCGCATTGGAGGCAGATGCTTTAACCTCTGAGCCACCAGGGAAGTCCCTTTTATAGTTTAGTTGAACTTTAATCATGACTTGATGTTGAATTTTAACAAACTTTTAATCTGATTATATTGTGAAGTTCATGATATTTTGCCTTTAATCTGTTAATGTGGTGAATTATAGCAACTCATTTTCCAATATTGCATTCCTGGAATATAACCAATTGACCGTGATGTTTGGTTCCTTCTATAAACCACTGAAAACAATGCTATGGTTTTTCCTGTGGTCATGTATGGATGTGAGACTTGGACTGTGAAGAAGGCTGAGCGCCGAAGAATTGATGCTTTTGGACTGTGGTGTTGGAGAAGACTCTTGAGAGTCCCTTGGACTGCAAGGAGACCCAACCAGTCCATTCTGAAGGAGATCAACCCTGGGATTTCTTTGGAAGGAATGATGCTAAAGTGAAGCTCCAGTACTTTGGCCACCTCATGCGAAGAGTTGACTCATTGGAAAAGACCTTGACGCTGGGAGGGATTGGGGGCAGGAGGAGAAGGGGACGACCGAGGATGAGATGGCTGGATGGCATCACAGACTCAATGGACATGAGTCTGAGTGAACTCCGGGAGTTGGTGATGGACAGGGAGGCCTGGTGTGCTGCGATTCATGGGGTCACAAAGAGTCAGACACGACTGAGCGACTGAACTGCCGACCAGTTCAGTTCAGTCACTCAGTCATGTCTGACTCTTTGCGACCCATGGACTGCAGCATGCCAGGATTCCCTGTCCATCACACTCCCAGAGCTTTCTCAAATTCATGTCTATCAAGTCAGTGATGCCATCCAACCATCTCATCCTCTGTTATCCCCTTCTCCTCCTGCCCTCAATCTTTCCTAGCATCAGAGTCTTTTCTACTGAGTAGTTCTCTGCATTAGGTGGCCAAAGTATTGGAGTTTCAACTTAAGCATCAGTCCTTCCAGTGAATATTCAGGACTGATTTCCTTTAGGATAGACTGGTTGGATCGCCTTGCAGTCCAAAGGACTCTCAAGAGTCTTCTCCAACACCACAGTTCCAAAGTACCAATTCTTCAGGACTCAGCTTTCTTTATAGTCCATCTCTCACATCCATACATGACTACCGGAAAACCATAGCTTTGACTAGACGGATATTTGTTGGCCTAGTAATGTCTCTGTTTTTTAATATGCTGTCTAGATTGGTCATAGCTTTCCTTCAAAAGAGCATGCATTTTTAACTTCATGGCTTCAGTCACCATCTGCATTTTGGAGCCCCAAAAAATAAAGTCTCTCACTGTTTCCATTGTTTCTCCATCTATTTACCTTGAAGTGATTGGACCGGATGCCATAATCTTCGTTTTCTGAATGTTGAGTTTTAAACCAACTTTTTCACTCTCCTCTTTCAGTTTCATCAAGAGGCTCTTCAGTTCTTCACTTTCTGCCATAAGGGTGGTATTATCTGCATATCTGAGGTATTGATATTTCTCCCAGCAATCTTGATTCCAGCTTGTGCTTCATCGAGCCTGGCATTTCACATGATATACTCTGCATATAAGTTAAATCAGCAGGGTGACAATATGCAGCCTTGACATACTCCTTTCCCGATTTGGAACCAGTCTGTTGTTCCTTGTCCAATTCTAACTGTTGCTTCTTGACCTGCATATAGATTTCTCAGGAGGGAGGTCAGGTGGTCTGGTATTCCCATCTCTTTCAGAATTTTCCAGTTTGCTGTGATCCACACAGTCAAAGGCTTTGGAGTAGTCAATAAAGCAAAATTAGACGTTTTTCTGGAACTCTTGTGCTTTTTCGATGATCCAACAGGTGTTGGCAATTTGATCTCTGGTTCCTCTGCCTTTTCTAAATCTAGCTTGACCATCTGGTAGTTCACGGTTCATGTACTATTGAAGCCTGGCTTGGAGAATTTTGCACATTACTTTGCTAGCATGTGAGATGAGTGCAGTTGTGTGGTGGTTTGAGCATGGCTGAGTGGAATTCCATTGTATATATATATATATACACCCCACATCTTCTTTATTCATTCATTTGTTGATAGACACTTAGGCTGCTTCCATACAATCTTGGCAATTATAGATAATGCTGCTAGGAACACTGAATGAATATATCTTTTTAAATTAGTGTTTTTTTTTTTAAGATTTATATCCAAATGGAACTGCTGAATCATATGGTCAGTCTTGTTTTAGTTTCTTGAGAAACCTTGATATTGTTTTTCACAGTGGCTGCAGCAATTTACATTCCCACCAGTAGTGTATGGAGGTTCCTTTTTTCTCCACATCAACAATTGCTATTTTGGTCTTTTTGATAACAGTCATTCTGACAGGTATCAAGTGATATTTCATGATGAGTTTGATTTGCATTTCCCTGAGGAGTAGCAATGTTAAGCACCTTTTCTTGTGCCTATTGGCCACCTGCATTTCCTCTTTGGAAAAATGTTTATTTAGTTCTTTTGCCTATTTTTTAATCTGTTTTTTTTTTTTTTGGTTTTTTGATGTTAAGTTATATGAGCTATTTATATATGTTGGATAGTAATCCCTTATCAGTCATATCATTTGCAAATATTTTCTCCCATTCAATAGGCTTTTTGTTTTGTATACAACTTTCTTTGCTGTGGAAAAGCTTTTAAGTTTAATTAGCTACCATTTATTTCTTTATTTACTTTAGGAGATGGATTTAAAATATTATCGCTTCAATTTATGTCAAAGAGTGTTCTGCCTGTGTTTTCCAATTTTAGTTTAGGTGCTGCCGAAGTGAGCACCTGCTTATGTTTTCCTCTACTAGTTTTACAGTATCTGGTCTTACATTTATGTCTATAATGTATTTTGAATTTTAATATGGCATTGGAGAATGTTCTAATTTCATTCTTTAATGTGTAGCTGCCCAACCACTTAAGAGGCTGTTTTTTCTCCATTGTATATTTTTACCTCCTTTGTTGTAGATTAATTGACCATAAGTGTATGGGTTTATTTCTAGGCTGTCTATCCTGTTCCATTGATCTATGTGTCTGTTTTCTGACCTCTCTTTTCTTAAAGCATTTCTTTTAAAAAATCTGTGATCAGGAATGTTTACTTTGCCATTGAGAGATGTAAATCTATTGTAACCCAGAAATGTCTTTCTCTAGAACCAGGGAGTTGTCCCTCTGAAATGCAATCATCAAGAAAAATGGGGCCCCTGTCCTCTAGTCTTTGTGAGAAATTAGCAAACACATAGCCTAGTCACACTGACCTACCACCCCAGTAACATCCTCCAGTACTTTCCCATTATCTCATCCCAGCAATTAAAAATCCTCCCACCTGTCATTTTGAATCACTGTACTCTATTGCAGTAGTCTTGAATAAAGTATTCTTTGCCTCTTTAACTGCTTTGGTGTGATTTTTCTGTTACGTCTCCTAACATAAATTGGAAGATAGACCCACTTTTTGTATTTTCTGCAAGAGTTTGTGTAAGATTGGCACTATTTCTTCCTTGAATGTTTAGTAGAAGAACTCAGAAAAAAAAAAAACAAAAAGAAAAAAAAATCTGGAACTAGAATTTCCTAGTTAAAACTAGGAGTTTTAACTCCTTGCATGAGGTGGCCAAAGTATTGGAGTTTCAGCTTCAGCATCAGTCCTTCAGAGAACACCCAGGACTGATCTCCTTTAGGATGGACTGGTTGGATCTCCTTGCAGTCCAAGGGACTCTCAAGAGTCTTCTCCAACACCACAGTTCAAAAGCATCAATTCTTCAGCACTCAGCTTTCTTCACAGTCCAACTCTCACATCCATACATGACTACTGGAAAAACCATAGCCTTGACTAGATGGACCTTTGTTGACAAAGTAATGTCTCTGCTTTTAAATATGCTGTATAGGTTGGTCATAACTTTTCTTCCAAAGAGTAAGCGTCTTTTAATTTTATGGCTGCAGTCACCATCTGCAGTGATTTTGGAGCCCCCAAAAATAAAGTCTGACACTGTTTCCACTGTTTCCCCATCTATTTCCCATGAATTAAAACACTTTAAAATATCAGAAACCTTAATAGCAGGATGCATAAAAACTGCTCCTACAAACCAATGAGAAAAAGGTAGGCAAGTCAACAGTAAAATAGGGAAAAGAATAGAATAAGTACTTATCTAAATAGGAAATTTAAATGGCTAGCAAGCAAATGAAAATATGTCTAATCTTTTTTTTAATTAATTTTTATTTTTTAGTTTGTTTTGCTTTACAATACTGTATTCATTTTGCTATACATTGACATGAATCAGCCATGAGTGTACATGAATTCCCAATCCCAACCGCCCCCCTCCCGCCCCACACCTTCTCTCTGGATTATCCCCGTGCATCAGTCCCAAGCATCCTGCATCCTGCATCAAACCTGGACTGGCGATTCGTTTCACTTATGATATCATACATGTTACACTGCCACTCTGCCAACCCATCCCACCCTCTCCCTCTCCCACAGAGTCCAAAAGGCCATTCTATACATCTGTGTCTCTTTTGCCTTGTGTACAGGTTTATCATTACCATCTTTCTAAATTCCATATATATGTGTAAATATGCTGTATGGTGTTTTTCTTTCTGGCTTACTTCACTCTGTATAATCGGCTCCGGCGTCATCCACCTCATTAGAACTGATTCAAATGTATTCTTTCTAATAGCTGAGTTATTGACATTTTAAAACCACAGTGAGACACCTCTACCCGGTCTCCAGATGGGCAAAATGTTTACAGCACCAACAACGCCGTGATGAAGACACAGAGCCACAGGAACCCTTACACACAGTGGAGAGGAGTATAAACTGGATCAACTCGACAGTTTGGAAACTGTTGGCATTATCCACTATAGTTAGCATTTTAACTGTCTTGGACACAAGTATTGCAGTCTTAGAAATTCAAGTGTATGGTGTATTAGAAGGTAGATGTGCAATAATGATCTCAGTTGTATTATTCAGAGTTATCAGAAACTGGAACTATCACAAATGGCCATCAATAGTTGAGTGAATAAACTGTCATGTAATCATACATGGAGTACTATAAAAGGAATGAAAATGAGCCAACTAACCATGTAGTTCCGTATGTGGTAAAGCTACATATGAAAACATGCATGGATTTTAGAAATAAAGTTGAGGGAAAGAAGCAAGGTATATGAGAAAATCATGCAGTATGGCTGCACTTGTATAAAACTGAAAAAGACAAACTGAACTTTACTTGTTTTTGATAGATATACAACTAATAAAACAATGAAACTATTATTCTAAGTTAAGAATGGGTTTCAGTCAGTTCAATTCAGTCGCTCAGTTGTGTCCAACTCTTTGCAACCCCATGAATCGCAGCATGCCAGGCCTCCCTGTCCATCACCAACTCCCGGAGTTCACCCAAACTCATGTCCATCAAGTTGGTGATGCCATCCAGCCATCTCATCCTCAGTCGTCCCCTTCTCCTCCTGCCCCCAATCCCTCCCAGCATCAGGGTCTTTTCCAATGAGTCAACTCTTTGCATGAGGTGGCCAAAGTATTGGAGTTTTGGTTTACTTCTAAATAAAAGAAAATAAATTATGATTGAAATAAAATACACAAGAGGTTTCTAGGGGTGCTGCTTATGGTTCTTAATCTCAGTGGTACACAGGTATTTGCTTTGTAACTATATATTAAACTGTACTTATGGTTTTCATGCTTTCCCATATGTAATACTTCATAACTTCAAAATTGATTTTAAGAAAATATTGTAGAATTTAGAATTTGTTAAGTGTCGATAGTAAATTTTGAATACAATCAATAACAGAATAGAATAAAATGCAAAAATACCAAGTCTGTTGAGAGAGGAAAAAATGGTCCTAAGAAAAAAACAAACAAAAATTAATCAGACAAAAACAGAAAGATAAGAATGCTGAAGAAAATGAGTATAGAGAAAAGAGGACATATAGAATTTTTAAAAATAAGTAAGATGCTAGAATTAGGTCCAAATATATAACAACCAAATAAACATAAAGGAACTTATACAGAAATCATCAGTTAAAAGATGGACATGGTAAGAATGGATTAATAAGAAAAATAAAAACCAAATGTTGCTGTATGTTGTATATAAGAAAGAAGGTGAAAGTAGAAAGATAGAAAAACTTATAGTAGGCAAATACTAGGACTTCCCAGGTGTTGCTAGTGGTAAAGAACCCAGTTCCCAGTGCAGGAGACATAAGAAATATAGGTTCGATCCCTGGGTTGGAAGGATCCCCTGAAGGAGGAAATGACAATCCACTCCAATATTCTTGCCTGGAGAATCCATGGACAGAGAAGCCTGGTCGGCTACAGTCCATGGATTCTCCCAGGTTGCAAAGACATGACTGAAGCGACTTAGCACATATGCATGCAGACAAATGCTAATAAAACTGATAAAACCACATTAATAAAAAATAAATAAAGTAGGCTGTAATACAAGAAATGCTATCAGGGACAATCAGAGTAGCAATGGAACTTCATGCTGGGCCAAAAAGTTTCTGTCCTTTGCAGATTATATCTCCTCCCTTCCCACTTTGCTTGCTCACTCTTCCGACTAGCGTAGTATGGCAGTTCTCAATCCGTCTTGAATTAGAATCTCAAGGAGAGCTTTCATCAAGTTCAAGATTATGATTCATTGGTTCCTGGGATAGGACACAGTCATCAGTATTTTCATATAGGTCCCTGGGGAATTCTAAACCTGAGTGCAAGATTGAGAAGTACCTGAGGAGGAAGCACTGGAATCTTCTGCTCCTCTGAGCCTTGAGCACTGTACTTCCTGAAGCCCTTTGAGTCATTGAGTTCTGCTGCCTCCAAATTTCTCATAACCTACCCTCAACTCCACCACCATAAACTTGGGGAAATTTATGGGGTTCTGTATGGGATTTCAATCTTTCCCAGGTGAGTCCTGCCTTTAAATTAAGTGAATTGAGAGCTGGTCTAATTTTCTTCAGTCTTACTCTACACAACTCAGCCAGAGCATTCTTTGTGACCTCAATCCAGTCTTACTTCTATCCCATAATCCCACTTCCCCCTTTGGTGGTCTCCCAAAGCCTTTAAATATTAATAAGATGTAAACATTTGGACTGTCTTTCAAGGCTTTTCTTGACAGGGGCCCTGCGTTCCTATCCATCCTTAGCTTCTGCTACTTGTTCATTTAAATGTTATGAGCCAATAATACTGATCTTTCTATCTTTACCTTTGCACTTTCTAGTCTCCTGTCTTATATGTGTTATTCCCTCTCCTTAAAACATTCCCATTGGCTCTCATCTCTCCAGTCCCTTGAACTGCCCCTCACCCTCTACCTACATAACTCTAATTGCCTCATCAGGTCTTAATATATATTTCATTTTCTCTCAATGCCCCTGAACCCCTACAATAAATTTGACTGTTATGAAGCAACTCAGTATCTGTATTTTAGAACATTAACTTGTTGTTGTTAGGTCACTATGTCATGTCCAAATCTTTGCTACATTAATTTGGCATTGCTTAAATTATTGTAAAGCACGATTTGTCTCTCTTCCCTCCCAAACTCTAAGTTCCAGGAAGGCAGGGATGAGTATGACTTGTTCACTACTGTCTGTTTAGCAAGGAGCATGGCACTTTTCATGAGAACAATGCTCCATAAATACTGATTGAATGATAAATACATGATATGTAATATTTTGCCCTTCATCCACGCAATCCCCCTTCTCCATTCCTAGCTCTCACAAATACTGAATCTAAGGTAATAAAAGGTAAAGAACTTAAAATGTCACTCAGACTGGAGGAGATACACTCTCTGCAAAAAAAAAAAAAAAAAAAAAAATGGCACTTAAGAAATACTGACAAGAAGTCGGTCACATAAAGCAGATTGTCTTAGATGTTTTGATCCAAGGCCAATACATACTGACGATGTCTGTCCCTCACCTACCTTCATAATTCAGAGCCCTAGAACCCCCTTATAGCAATTTTCTCATTGTCCACCTATATATATTCTTATTTCAATTCTATAAATCATTCCTCCTTGTGTCACCCACAGCATTTTATATATTGCAGACAAACATTTGATAACAATATACTCTATGCCTGCTCAGTCACATCCAACTCTATTGGACCCCATGGACTGTAACGCTCCAGGCTCCTCTGTTCATGGGATTCTCCAGGCAAGAATACAGGAGAGGGTTGCCATTTTCTCCTCCAGGGGATCCTCTTGATCTAAGAATTGAACTTGTGTCTCCTGAATTGGCAGGCAGAGTCTCCATTTCACATAACAAATCTGGTCACGTGTCTAGAATGAAAAGTTTTATCTTCATAAACTTATATGCCAAGCATGTCATGCATATCACTCATTCATAGCTCTTCTCAAAATAGCTCTCAGAAATTCATTCTTCTCATAAGTTAACCTAAGAATTCCAAGAAGTGAAGTGAAACAAAGGAGAGAATCCAAGTGAAGCATGTTCACAAAACACTCACACATCAACGGACAATTATTCCCCCAGATATATGTAATAATTATCCCAAAAGCAAAACAAAAAACCCAGATTAACTGCCCTTGAAGTAATGTCTTAGAAATCCTATCAATTTTCTCCAGAAGTATTTCTATTACAGAACCTAATAAAATTCCATGTTCTCTTTCATTAAAATATGGTAAAAAAATCATTATGCATTGTGATAAAAAAAACTTATTATTTCTCTCTTAATGTAAGCATAGTGAGTATTTAGCAAGAAAACTATTTCAAATTATCCCAGTGATAGGATATCATAAATAACTTCTTGAAATGTAAAAAGAATAATTCAAATAAAAAGCATTTAAGGCAAAAAAGAGGTATGAAAGCAGATGCCTAATAAGCCAAAGCTATATTCTATAACTCAATAAGCAATACTTTTAAAAATCCTGAATTAATAATGATATATCAGAAAAATACACATAAACTTAATAAAAATCAAATATACCTAAAAGGATAACTAAAACTGACAGTCAAAAATAGTGAAACATTAAGCTAAAGGCATTTATATGTACCCATATTGAAGATCTAACCTGATGTAAGGACTATGATACCCCAAGGCAAAGGAATTTCTGTTCCTGAAACTTCACATTTAGTAATAAAATCTTGTAGCCAGAAAAAGACTACATGCCAAGCTAAAACAATTCTGTGTTCTCAGTCTCTATGTGAAAGTTACATGTAACTGTGGGTCTACCAGAATTCAAAGCAGGATATTCAGCCTGTGCTTTTAATGGATATTTGTATTTTGTAAAATAGACAAATGGTTCTTATTCTCCATTCATCAGGAAATTTCAGAAATTAAAGTCACTATAAATTCCCAAATTAGAGAACATGTGTTTTCAATATAAGGAACCTCTGCCAATGTTCCCAGAAGAATTATATGCACACGTAACTGCTCATACTGTCTCACAC
Source organism: Aepyceros melampus (assembly GCA_006408695.1). NCBI lineage: Eukaryota > Metazoa > Chordata > Mammalia > Artiodactyla > Bovidae > Aepyceros > Aepyceros melampus. The sequence continues at coordinate 128,973 of SJXQ01009607.1, read as the reverse complement.
TATTTACAACCTATTCATCCCCCCCTTTCACTCACAGCTCTCTTCCAGCCCTGAGCATTAGTAACAGCTCAATAGCATTTTACACTTTTTGCCTAGGCCATTTTTTCTTGCTGTGGGCCTCAATCAAAGTTGGCATCTTTTCAGGTTACCTGGTAAATGGCTAAAGCAGGATACCTAAAGCAGGTATACGTTCCTTCCAAGGTATGCCAAGCACTGGGCCTCCTTCTTGGTGGTGCAGGGCCAAAAAGCATAGCAAGTCGGCTTTCCCTTTGGCATGGATATCCTGACTCGCCCAAAGGCACTGATAGTGTTACCTCAGGATCTGACATCAAGGTTGTCTGGTCTTCCCTTCATTCAAGGGGATCTGACATGGTAAACAATTAGGTTAAGTAATTGGCTAAAAGATTTGATCATGACTTCTTTGCATGGCTTAAGTCATACCTCTGTAGACTTGACTTGGAGTTTTTATTCTGTTTTGTGTTAGGTGGCTGCTCCACTCCTACATTTTTTTCCTAAGGAACTCATTCATAGTCAGGTGGGCATAGCCCATAGCTCTTCCAGGTAGGCCAGTCTGACTGTACCAGGCTCAGTGCCTATTATGGTCTTGCCTCGACTCTACCACCCCCATGCTGCGTCTCATTCCCAGTGCAGTATTTCATACCAGCATTTTTGGTTTGGAGAGAACAGATGCTTTAAATAGATGTTTCAAAGCAGATGTTTTATAGATATTGGGAAAACTTCCCTGGTGGTCCAGTGGTTAAGAATCTACCCTGCAATGCAGGGGACTCGGGTTCAATCCCTGATATGGGAACTAAGATCCCACATGCCTTGGAGCAACCAGAGGGCCCGTGTACCACAGCAAAAGATCCCGCGACACAGCCAAGAGCCTGTGTGCCGCAGCTAAGACCTCGTGCAGCCAAGTAAACAAATAAATATTTAAAAGTAAAGATACTAGTGATTCCTCAATACATACTGCAGGTGTTTGTTGAAGAGACTGTTGTATAAGACCCCCTAGTTTTGGCTATCTTTATGCTTTCTAAAATAAGATATTTCTAAAATTCTAGTATCCAACTTTCTTTGACTACTGAATGCATTTTTAAGTGTGTGTTTGTTGTATGTGTGCTAACCAAAAAAAAAAAATAAATAAAAACTGTTAGTTTTTTCAACCCAGCTTATCTAGTTCATATAGAATCTCTGATATGTGAACTACACTGACAAATTTCATAAAACTAAACTCATGCTGTATTCTGTTTAGTCAAGTTCACAAAATCAATTCCCCACATATATTTCCCACTTTAGGGTTAATGTACTTGGCATGTTCCAGCCTGCTATTCTTTTGTTATGTAAAATTTTAACCTTCTAAGATTGATCTGAGGCATGCTAGGGTATAATTCTGATTAATGGTCTATGGATGAAAAGATACAGACATGAGGAAGACTGTCAACTACTTTCTTCATGTGAATTCCCTCAGATGAAGGTATACAGGCATCTACAAGCATGAAAGGAAATAGCTTTTCAGACAGACAGAGAATTGCTCTTCTCTCAAGAAAGGTTCCGGGGCTATTTAGAGGGGCTTGGAGGTTCAAACCATTCTGATGCCTCCAGTTCTTATTTTCCAAATGAATATTCAAATTTTCACATACAAACTCTAGCAAAGTTTTGATAGTGGTCTTTAGTGCTGTCCACCAAGTACTTCCAGTTCTCACGCTGGGCAAAAGGGTACCTCCTTGTCCCTCTGAAGTTATGAAAGGCCATACGACTTGCTTTGGCCAGATATATATGGGAAGTGAGTTTTTTCATTTCCCTTTAAAGACTTTAAGAGTTGGTTCACAATGCATTACATTTTGTTTTTTTCCCTTCTGCCACAATCACCAGCAATGGTCCAGACAGCAGAGGCTCTGTCAGCCTGAGTTGTGGAGTGAAGGCTATGCAAAGCAGAACTGCCAACCAACCTGCAGGGACCGTGCAGTACAAGTGAGAAACAAACCCTTAGGGTTTGTTTTGTTACCACAGCATAACCCAAGCAGCCTACTCTGACTGATACAACTCTGAATTCAATTAGTGGCTAAACACTGAATTTAAATCTTGTCTATCTCAATTCAATATGTACAAGATACGGGAGACTCTTTCAATGTATTCATCTAAAGTCCCTGCATTTATATCCATTTTTTAAAAAACTGATACTTAATTTTAAGTCTGTAGTTTCTTTGTTATCATGCATCCAATGCCAGCAGGAGCCTCCTTTCCCTGCCATCCTTGAATTCTGCACACTCTTTATATTGTTCCATGATGGAAACTATTCTAAGTCCCCAAACTTTATCTTTTATTGAGATTTTTTTTCCAGATAACATAGGTGATAACTCTCTTAGCTTCTTCATCAAAGGGCACCATATTTGATATTTCACCCTTCCCTGAGGATCTATATCCTGAAACTAGTCATCACTTACATTCTTTGGTTGAAAGTAGCAGACATTGACTCTGTCTAACTTTTAAATGGGCAGATTATGGGAAGGATATTAAGGTTTTGAAGACAGGAAATTGGAGGACCAGACTTGGCAAGGGAAAGAAATTGAAGCAGCTCTAGAAAGGAAGGAATGAAGAATCAGGAGGAAGTAACTACCCTCACGTTAGATCTTTTATGGCAGTCATTGCTTCCATAAAAGCTCTCTGACTGTCCAGTCATTGCCGCCATAAAAGCTCTCTGGCTGTCCTTTCTGACCATGAGCCACTCAGATTTCAAAACCTTCCAGTTAGAAGCTCTTAGATCACAATCTCATCCATTAGCAATTCTAGGGAGTGGAAGAGGAATGGTCTGACCTTTCAAAGTTTCATTGGTAGAGGCAGATGTTTGAAGTTCCCTTCCACATGATTATACACAGTAGGGGAGAGGTAAATTCTCAAAGAAATCATGCTCTACCAGGGAGAAGAATGGATGCTAGTCAACACCACCACCAAGATACGGAAGTGAGAAAAGGATAAAATAATGTGATTTGTTTTGTTTTGGCCATGCCACACAGCTTGTGGGATCTTAGTTCCCAAACCAGGGATCAAACGCATGCCCCCTGCAATGGAAGCATGGAATCCTAGTCACCAGACCACCAAGGAATTCCCTATAAATTTTAATAATGACAATTCACCATTATAAAATCAGGGCCTTGAGAACAGTAGAATGGCTATTAAAGATGATGCTGGTGAAAAGAATAAGGTTTGGCTAACAAAGACAAGATTCTTTGAGGGCAAGGGTTGGGGTTTGGGAGAGAAAAATATTTATGCATATACATGTAGCTGTACAGGTGTTTGTGTGTGTGTCAGTACTGGAGTGTGTGTTTTTATGTGTGTAAGTGTATTATGTATTGAGTATTTATGTATATGGGTGGCTATATATGTGTGTCTAACTATAGGTGTAGGTATCAGAAAATGAAGATCATGGCATCTGGTCCCATCACTTCATGGGAAATAGATGGGGAAACAGTAGAAACAGTGTCAGACTTTATTTTTTGGGGCTCCAAAATCACTGCAGATGGTGACTGCAGCCATGAAATTAAAAGATGCTTACTCCTTGGAAGAAAAGTTATGACCAACCTAGATAGCATATTCAAAAGCAGAGACATTACTTTGCCGACTAAGGTCCATCTAGTCAAGGCTATGGTTTTTCCTGTGGTCATGTATGGATGTGAGAGTTGGACTGTGAAGGCTGAGTGCCGAAGAATTGATGCTTTTGAACTGTGGTGTTGGAGAAGACTCTTGAGAGTCCCTTGGACTGCAAGGAGATCCAACCAGTCCATTCTGAAGGAGATCAGTCCTGGGTGTTCTTTGGAAGGAATGATGCTAAAGCTGAAGCTCCAGTACTTTGGCCACCTCATGTGAAGAGTTGACTCATTGGAAAAGACCCTGATGCTGGGAGGGTTTGGGGGCAGGAGGAGAAGGGGACGACCGAGGATGAGATGGCTGGATGGCATCACGGACTCAATGGACGTGAGTCTGAGTGAATTTCGGGAGTTGGTGATGGACAGGGAGGCCTGGCATGCTGCAATTCATGGGGTCGCAAAGGGTCAGACACGACTGAACGACTGAACTGAACTGAACTGATAGGTATAAGTGAAGTAAAAATTTTTGGTAATGATATTAGCAATATTACAAAGAAGAGAAAACCTAGGCCTAATCATCTTATAAGTCTAGATACTGTACTAGGCTTCCCTGATGGCTCAGTGGTAAAGAATCTGCCTGCAATACAGGAGACGGGGGTTTGATCTCTGAGTTGGGAAGATTCCCTGGAGGAGGAAATGGCAACACACTCCAGTATTCTTGCTTAGGAAATCCCATGGACAGAGAAGCCTGGCAAGCTACAGTCCATGGGATCGCAAAAGAGTTGGACGGACTTAGTGACTAAACAACAAGCGGCAACAGGTACCGTACTGACTAGGTATATGTGAGATAATCATTTCCAGTCAGGATATAAACGAGATTCCAAAGACAAAGGTTATGGCTCATCACCTCATTTCTGTAGATCTAAGTGCCATCCTGAGGTCTCCTCTGGACATTCAAGACAGTTGCAGAATTGAGAAACATGGAAAGTAGACTGACGTCTGAAATCAGTCCATCTCCACTCTTTCACCTCCCCATTGCCATTTCTTCACTCTCTCTTTTCTTCCTCTCCTTTCCAGAAGTATGGGAGAAGGGAAAACCTTTCATAGGGCAGATGCTAGTTGCCCAAGAGGAGAAGCTGCTCCTGTTCCAGTTAATTCACAAATTTTGCATCTGCTCCCTTGGCCGGTGACATCTGGAAACTGATGCCCTGGTTCCTCCTGATGTATGAAACCTGATGAGATTTACTAGTTTACCTGCTTTATCAGACTTGTGTGTGTGTGTTTTGCCACACAGCTTCCGAATTTCTTTAGTTGTGTATATTCTTTTTAAATAAAATGTAATATGTAAATTATTACATTAATCAACTGGAAAAGAATAATTAATTCTGTAAAGCCTAAAGGTTTGAATCTAAGGAATTCTTAAGGATTGTATCATATGTTTCCTCAAAGTACTTATCATCCACGCTTATTACTTTACAAAGATCTTTTCAGCTTTGCAAATATCATTCAGCAACTGAAAGATTAGGTTCTGGGAAGGAGAGGATGGCCAAAGTCCAATTAACTATCCTTTATCAGGATAACTCTATGATGTTTTGGAAACAGTACAAAGAAAAATGCACAATACTAGTATTGGACTACAATGTCCACATTATAAGCCTGATTACTGCCTTAATCACCTCATGTTCAATCATACTATTAGAGGATATTTGACAAAAATGAATTTGAATTAATGAAAGTGAAGTCGCTCAGTCGTGTCCGACTCTTTGCAACCCCATGGACTGTAACCTACCAGGCTCCTCCATCCATGGGATTCTCCAGGCAAGAATACTGGAGTGGGCTACCATTTCCTTCTCCAGGGGATCTTCCTGACCCAGGGATTGAACCCAAGTCTCCTGCCTTGCAGGCAGACGCTTTAACCTCTGAGCCACCAGGGAAGCCAATACAAGGTATAAAAAATTCAAAAGAGCAAACTTCCCTTTTACTTAACAAGTTCAGTTCAGTTCAGGTCAGTCACTCAGTCGTGTCTGACTCTTTGTGACCCCATGAATTGCAGCACGCCAGGCCTCCTTGTCCATCACCAACTCCCGGAGTTCACTCATCTAATATACTCCAACTGGGACTTCTCCACTGGCTCAGCCAATAAAGAATCTGCCTGCAATGCAGGAGACACAGGAGATCCATGGGTGGGGATGATCCCCTGGGTGGGGAAGATCCCCTGAGGAGGAAAATGGCAGCCCACTCCAGTATTCTTGCCTGAAAAATCCCATGGACAGAGGAGCCTAGCAGGCTACAGTCCCAAAGGTCACAAAGAGTCGGACAGGACTGAGCGATTATCTATGAACAAACATATGCCAACTAATGCTGGAGAAATGAAATTAATATAAGAGAGTAAAGCTTTAAGGAGTTCAGAATGTTCTCTGGGAAGTGAAAATTCCACATTTGGTAGCATTCCTATGAAGGCTTGGTTTAAGAGGTTCCAACAAAGTTAGACATTCCAACATACTTAACTCACGGCTTTTATGACTACTTTAAAAACACCTATGCCAGAAACATGAACACGTCTATGAAAGAAACAAGGAAAGTAGCCATCAAAGAAACCTTGTGGACCCCTGCTTGGGTACTGCAAATATTGAAAAAACAACCACCTTGAGTTCAGGGAGGACGGAAATGAGTGTTCTCTGAACCAGTCTGTTCCAACATGTAGATGTTCCAACCCCAACCTGCTCTTGCAACTTTCCTTCCTGTGGTCATCATGACCCAGATCCCAGATCACTCAGCCAACACTGCGTCCCCGGAAATCAGTCCTCTTCAGCATAATAGGCTAACAGGACTTGGTTGTGCTACTACAGGTTTCCTCTCCCTTTTGATTTCACAGATTCCCATCACAGCATCTGATTCTACTTGAATGAGCATGCATTGCTAGAAATTTGACACTGGAGGCAAAGAAACAGAGATGGCCTGATGCCTTGTCAACAAAACTATACAGTTGTTCCTGAATAAAAAAAAAAAAAAAGAAACTGCAGCCCACCAGGCTCCTCCATCCATTGGGTTTTCCAGGCAAGAGTACTGGAGTAGGGTGCCATTGCCTTCTCCATCCTAGGCAACCACAAATCTGTTCTCTATGGCTGAGAGTCATTTTTTGGTAGATAAGTTCATTTGTGTCGTATTTTAGTTTCCACATGTAAATGATATATGTGTTTGTCTTTCTGCCTTACTTCACACCTGGAAAAGGAAATGGCAGCCCACTCCAGTACTCTTGCCTGGAAAATCCCATGGACCGAGGAGCCTGGTAGGCTTCTGTCCATGGGGTTGCAAAAACTTGGACATGACTGAGCGACTTCACTTCACTTAGTATAATAATCTTTAGTTTCATCCATGTTGCTGCAAATGAGATTATTTCATTATTTTTTACAGCTGAGTAATATACAACAACATATTTATCCATTCATCTCTTGATGGACACCTAGGTTGTTTCCATGTCTTGGCCATTGTGAAAAGTGCTGCTATTGCTATGAGAACACAGGGCACATCAGTGGAATTTTGATCAGAACTGCATTCAAATGTGTTGATTTGGGCAGAATAGACATACTCACAGCCTTCAGTCTTTCCAGTGAGTGACACTGGTAGTCCAGTCCTGAATACCCCATAAGTTTTAATTAAGATTGTTATTTTTTATTTTTAAAATATTTTTGCTGTTATTATGAATTTTAGGAATATTTTAGTACATTATATCTTCTACCCATTAGTTCTGGTTATAAGGGAAAAAAGAGAAGGTAAAAAATGAGAAGATGAAACTTCTCATTTGTATTTGATCATTTTATCAAATCCTGTTATTTTATTAGCTTTTAACTTACTTCTTTTTTAAATTTTATTTTCTTTATTAACATATAGTTGACATAATGTATTAGTGTACAGCAAATTGATTCAGGTGTACAACAAATTGATTCAGATATATATGTGTGTGTGTGATCCAGAATCATATATATGATTCAGAGATATATATATATCTTTTTCAAATTATTTCAAGTTATTTTCCCCTATTTTAAAGAATACACACACACACACACACACACACACACACACACACACACACCAATTTGCTATACCCCTTAATCAATTTGCTGTACACTAACACAGCATTATTGGAGAAGGCAATGGCACCCCACTCCAGTACTCTTGCCTGGAAAATCCCATGGACGGAGGAGCCTGGTAGGCTGCAGTCAATGGGGTCGTGAAGAGTCAGACACGACTGAGCGACTTCACTTTCACTTTTCACTTTCATGCATTGGAGAAGGAAATGGCAACCCACTCCAGTGTTCTTGTCTAGAGAATCCCAGGGATGGGGGAGCCTGGTGGGCTGCCGTCTATGGGGTCACACAGAGTCGGACATGACTGAAGCGACTTAGCTGCAGCAGCAGCAGCAGCAGCAGCAACACAACATTATAAATCAACTATACTTCAATAAAGAAAGTAAAAAAAAATTTTAAAAATGTATAAGGAAGCTAAAAGCTATTAGAATAAGAGTTTGATAAAATGGTCATATACAATATATATTGATTCAGATGTACAGAAGATTGATTCAGATATCTATGTGTATGTATATACATATATTCTTTTTCAGATTCTTTTCCCTTATAGGTTATTAAAAATATTGAGTATAGTTCCCTGTGTTATACAGGATGTCCTTTCCTTCTATAAATTTTAAATAATTATTTCATGTGAGTATAAGAGCTCTGTTTCTTCTTATCATTAACATTTCATATTTTATTCCATTCTCTAAAATTTCCAGAACAATGTTAAAGAAAAAAAATAATAGCATACACATTTTTCTTATTCCTGATCTCAGCAACACATTCCTTTTAGTATTTTACAATTACTTATAGTTCTAGCCCTTAGTCTAAGAGAGAGGGTTTTGTGTTTTCTTTTCTTACCTTAAGGAGATATCCCTTTAGTCGTAGATTAAAACAATTTTAATTGGATTGAATGTTGGATTGTATCAAATTCTTTCTAACATCCTTTGAAGAAATGGTATGGTATGTCCTTGAATGATTGATACAACGCATTAAATTAACATAGGATCCACCAAAGATGTTTCCCAGAGAACACATTTTCCTCAAGCTGGTTCATCAAAAAAAAAAAAAAAAAAAAATGTGAAAGGAGGAAATTGTCATGTGGTCAAATAGCTTGGGGAAATGTTGCCTCACATATTCACTTCCTAGAGACATATTAACTCTTATCATATGGAAGATGATAAGTCCAGCAGTCAAGAAATTCAGCATATACATAGATACACCATAATGCTGTAGGGTAATTCTGTATTTGAAAGTTGCTGAGAGAGTAGATCCTAAAAGTTCTTATCACCAAAAAACCCACATGCTTTTTCTATCTATTTGAGATGATGCGTGTTTATTGAACTTATTGTGGCAATTTCTTCAAAATAGGTATAAATCAAATCATTATGCTGAACATCTTATATACAGTGCTGTGTGTCAGTTATATCTCAACATAATGGAAAGAAGAAGTTCAGTTAACTGTTAAACCCACCATTCCCAAACATTACCTGTCCTTCTTTCCCTCATAAAATACTGGTTAGTATCCCACTGATTTAGTGTTCAAAATAACACATTTGAGAAGTGTCATGTTAATAGCTTTCCTTGTATTAGGTTGTCCTTGCCTTCCCGGAACAGAACCTGTTTGGTCATAGAGTATGTCTATTTATTTTTAGTGCTATGATCAGTTGGCTGGGTTTGTTTGTTAGTTTTCATATTTCTTGCTTTATTTGGCTCTGCTGGGTCTTAGTTGTGGCACATGGGATCTCTTTATGGCATACAGGATCATTTAGTTGTGGCACATGGGATCTAGTTCCCTGAGCAGGGATTGAACCAGGCCCCTGGTATTGGGAGCGATGAATCTTAGCCACTGGACCACTAGGAAAATCCTATATTGGTTAGATTTTGAGAATTTTTGAATCTGTAATTATAAATGGGATTGTACTATCATTTTCTGCCCTAAACCTCTTTTGGTTCTTTCCTAGCTTTCATTATCAGTGTGATGCTAAATTGGTTATACGAACTGGGAAATTGTGTTCCATATTTTGGGGGGGTTATAAAACAATTTATACAGCATAGGAATTATCATAGGATTTTATTTTCTTCATTTGAAATATTTTCTACGAAATAGCCAACAGAAATGAAGCCAAACACTGTGCTAACTGGTTGTCAGCAAGCTTGTAGAATCCGCCCTCGCCCCCGCCGCGTTAGCTCTGCTTTCTCTACTGATGATGCGTCAAGTGTCTCCATTTTTCCTCACTGTGAGTAAACATGATTGCTCTTTGCTCCAGAGGGTTAGCAGTTCAGACAGCCTCCTCTGCTTAGAAGCAATAACTCCTTGCTCTTGTCACTCCGGTTCACCATAGAACAGGAGGGCATCAAAGACAGGTCAGAGAAGCAGGAAATGATAGAATCCCAGCCATGAGGATCAAACTTCTCCATGAGCACCTTGTCCCTGATGCTAGGAACAAAGTGAGGTGACAAGGACGAAGCCCTGACGACGGGGAGAGAAGAAACAGAGCGAGCTGGATTGTGAGGGTCTAGTAACCCACTCCAGTGTTCTTGCCTGGAGAATCCCAGGGACGGGGGAGCCTGGTGGGCTGCTGTCTATGGGGTCGCAAGAGTCGGACACAACTGAAGCGACTTAGCAGCAGTAGCAGCAGCAGGATCCCTAGAAGAGCATCGAAGAGTATGGATCAGGTTTTTAAAAACACTTCATCTGAAGCACTGTTGGGACAGTGTTGGACATTCATGGTCTGGAAGGGAAGAAACGGGGTGTAGGTTCCCTTTTGAAACCAGGTCCTCACTCAGCCACAGAACCCTTTATTCAGAGAAATGCCATACTTGCATAGAAAAAATACTTTGTCCATCTTCTAAGGGCTTGGGCATGAAAACACACAAAGATGTTGATATGTTTTCCTTACTGATACAAGAATTCCTCAACATCAAAAAGCAAAATACCTTAGCTGTTCAGGGCCATGCTCATGGCAGGCACCTTGCTGTGCTTGGTGTTTGTGGAGTAGCTGCATAGAGCTTGTTAAATAAATGCACTCTTGTTGTCTTGCCCTGTTTTTATGCAACCGATGTGCTCCTGAAACAACGTGGGTCGTAAATTAAATTGAGAAAAATGAATCTTTTTTTCCAGGCTTTTTGAATATACATACACATATATCAAATAACTCCTTAAGTGCTAAACATATATTGTTTTTTAATCCTTCATTAATTGGTGCTTTTCTTAGCACTGGATCTTTAAATTTCAGTTTTCTTTCCCTCAGTACTTTCAAGATACAATAATCATTTCAGGTATTTCAGCATATTCAAATGAACTTAATATTCAAAAATGATTCTTTCTAAATAAGCTAGTAAGTTACCAATTTTTTTTTCTCTTTGTATTTTCACATGCTGGGTAGCTAAAAATAAAACTAGTGTACCTTTGTCTAAAGCATGAATTGCATGAGACGTAATTTTCTAACCAAATCCTGGATGTATTTCTTTTAAGACAAAAAGAAACTACTAAGATCACATATCCCTGAGTTGCTCTCTATAATGTTATGAATGCCAAGAAAGAAAGTATGTGTGTTAGAGGGAAATAATGGTTGTCAATAGAAAAATGGTTCCTTCTCCATGCTCCATCCCACTCTTACAAAAGCCTGTTTGTCCAGGTGACTTGTTGGGAGGAACTAATTCATCCATTCATACACTCAAATTTCCTTCCACTTAATAGTGCTCAGCCTATGTTTAACATGCTTATTAAATACTGTTACTTTTGTATTCGTGTACAAAGGAAAAACTGATCATAATCGAAATAAGTTTTTGGTGGTATGTCGTAATATGAAATCAAGACTTGAATGGTCATGATGTTCTGAGTTCTTTGAAGCGCCTTGATTAAAACAAAGCTAGAAATCATTCCTTACCCTTAATTAGAGAAAAATCTGATTTTCCTTTGCATTGCCTTCTTGAAAGAGATGATGAGGGCAAGTGCCACAGTGAAGAGCTGAAACCGAATCAAAGAATATTGATTTTGTGTCTAGCCCAGCTTGTGCTTTTTCAGTTTCAACACCTCACCAGGAAATACAGAGAGGCTGTTTTCACAATAAAGTCACCAGTGACTAGAGAAAATTATTGGATAGGGAGATAGGAAAACATATCTTTCTCCACAGCAGTGCTTAAATGTTTTCCTTTTAAGAAATTTTGCCACTGTCCCTGCTTCCTATTTTTTGTGATTATAAAGAAAATGCCAAGATTGTGAAGGGACATCTTGCCTGTTGGTAGTGGCTCCCAAGGTTGCATTTGTATCCACGGTTTTGCAACCAGCCCAGCCACTACCTCATTCCCTTCTGTTAAATGTATACACGGGTTTCAGCAATGCACCACAGCGGCTGGCTGCACTAATCTGAAGCCTACATCTAAGCTGCTCTGTTACCCAGGGTTTCCAAGTAGTGTGTTGTTGTAGTCGCTAAGTTGTGCCCAACTCTTTTGTGACCCCATGAGTCATAGCCCACCAGGATCCTCTGTCCATGAGATTTCCTTGGCAAGAAAACTGGAATGTGTTGCCATTTCCTTCTCCAGGGGGTCTTCCCAAATCACGGATCAAACCAGCATCAACTATATTGGCAGGCAGATTTTTTACCACTGAGCCACTAGGAAGTCCTTTAAAATAGTAGGGGATACAAAGAAACAGATGTGAGAGAGAACATGAAGAGTTGTGTTAACTAAGGGGATGTGAAAGATGAGGAAGAGGGCAGCGTCAAGGGTGATGCACATATCCTGGAGAATCATAGAGCCATCATCCAAACAAACTAAATGAGATAATTTGGGAGCTGGAGCCATCTACGTTCTGACATCTCTCTTGGCTGTGTTAATATCGCCATTAATTCTCAAACCACGAATGGAAGGAAGCAGTACTCGCAGCACCACAGCTTTGAGCACTTAGATTTTCTTCTCTTACAAAGTGCAAATCAGCCATGGAAAGCTTGGGTTTTAGAAAGGTGTCTCAATAAGGCTGGACACCCTCCCACATGCATTATTAGCAGCATGCTAGTTATGGAGGATTGCTAGCACAGCCCGAGGTTGAATGGCAAATACTCTTACAGTCAGGGTTGCTCAAAGAAGTGGCAGGTCCAAAGCCATTTAAAAATTAGAAAGTGGCCTCCTGATAAATAAAATGGCACTTCTGAGACTGAACAAAGCTCATAGTTGAATGAGCTTTGTGCTGACAGGAAGACTGGAACTTTCCTGCCAAGTGGAGGCCAGTATGCAAATGTCACTTTCTGGACTTTGTTGATTGCAAAACTGGTGGCAGCAGTGACAAGAGGGGTGCAGGACAGCAGTCACAGGAAGAGTCTTCCCTGTGTCTGCAGAATGCCCTCAGACATTAATTGCCATGAGATTCTATTAAATATGTGCTTTATAACTTCAGGAAGGTACAGATGACACTTAATTTTCTGAGAGTTTGCTTTGCAGTGAAAAATTCAAGAGACTAAAATTAACTTAGGTAACTTGATATGTTATCTCATGATTGCTGGAATTTAACAATGAATACACTCCTTGATGTTGATAAATCCACTGTGGGTCCCATCAGTTACAAAAACATATATTTCTACCTTCTGGAGCCCCATATTTGTTTATTCTCTTTTCTTTGGAGCACCATATATGGCCACCTCTGTGCTATGATTTGTTATTTATTAAAAAAAAATACAGAGCACACTTTAATCCTGATAGATGAAATAGGAATTTTTTTATTGAACTATGGTTCAACTGACTGAAAAAAAAAGGATTTTTTTTTTTTCCTATCTTAACTACAAGATAACTAAGAGCTGGGGATCTAATGTGCAGTATGGTAACTATAATTAACAATATCATAGTATATACCTGAAAATTTTTGAGAGAATAAGTCTTAAATGTCAAGCACACACAAACTGTAGTAATATAAAGGGATGGAAATGTTACCTAACCATATTGTGGTGATCATTTTGCAGTGTGTTCATGTATCTGATTATTACATTGTACACCTTAAACTTTCATATGTTACGTGTCATTGTTGTGGTTTAGTCACTAAGTTGTGTCCGACTCTTTTGTAACCCCATGGACCATAGCCTGCTGGCCTCCCCTGTCCATAGGGTTTCCCAGGCAACAACACTGTAGTGGGTTGCCATTTCCTTCTCTAAGGGATCTTCCTGACCCAAGGATTAAACCCATGTCTCTTGCATTGGCAGGTGGATTCTTTACCACTGATCAGCCAATTGTCATTAGTATCTCAATAAAGCTGGGAGGAAATCTGATTCTGGAGGTAAATCAATACAAGAGGTACATATGGGTTTTGTCAAATTTTGTGTGATAATCTGGGTTGTATCTCTGACATGTAATATATTCTCCGATATATCAGTAAGTATCTCTATTATGAACTTCCCAGGCGGCTCAGTAGTAACGAATCTGCCTGATGATGCAGGATATGCCAAAGATGCAGGTTCAGTCCCTAGGTTGGGAAGATTCTCTGGAGTTGGAAATGGCAACCCACTCCAGTATTTTTGCTGGGAGAATCCCAGGGATAGAGTTTTGTCTGACAGAAGAGTCCATGGACTCACAAAGGGTTGGACATGACTGAGCGCACACACTGCTGCTGCTGCTAAGTCGCTTCAGTCGTGTCTGACTCTGTGCGACCCCATAGACGGCAGTCCACCAGGCTCCTCTGTCCCTGGGATTCTCCAGCAAGAATACTGGAGTGGGTTGCCATTTCCTTCTCCAATGCATGAAAGTGAAAAGTGAAAGTGAAGTCGCTCAGTCATGCCCGACTCTTAGCGACCCCATGGACTTCAGCCTACCAGGTTCCTCTGTCCATGGGATTTTCCAGGCAAGAGTACTGGAGCGCACACACACTCCCTCTTATATCATTAATATATACATATATATATATACACGCATATATATATATATATGTAAACTATTTAAAGTTCCATGGGGAAAATGTTAGCAATTTCTTACTTAGGAACAGCTTGCATTCCAAAATTATTCAACTAAGTTGAACCAATTGAGTGCCTACAGTCAGAGACATAACTTTTCCAACAAAGATCTGTATAGTCAAAGCTATGGTTTTTTCAGTAGTCATGTATGAATGCGAGAGTTGGACCATAAAGAAGGCTGACTGCCAAAGAATTTATGCCTTCACATTATGGTGCTGGAGAAGACTGGACTGCAAGGAGATCAAACCAATCAATCCTAAATGAAATCAATCCTGAATATTCATTGGAATTACTGATGCTGAAGTTCCAATACTCTGGCCCCCTGTTGTGAAGAGCTGACTCTTTGGAAAACACCCTGATGCTGAGAAAGATTGAAGGCAAAAGGAAAAGAAGTAAGCAGAGGATGAGATGGTTAGATAGCATCACTGATTCAATTGGCATGAATCTGAGCAAAGTCCAGTAGATTGTGAAGGACAGAGAAGTCTGGTGTGCTGCAGTCCATTGGGTTACAAAAAGTCAGACACGACTTAGTGACTGAACAACCAAGTTATTACAAATAATGGTTATAGTTCAATGAATATTCAGGGTTGATTTCCTTTAGGATTGCCTCGTTTGATCTCGTTGCAGTCAAAGGGACTTCTCCAGCACCACAATGTGAAGACATCAATTCTTCAGTGCTCAGCCGTCTTTATGGTCCATGTCTTACATCCATACATGACCATGGAAAAACCATATCTTTGACTATATGGACCCTTGTCAGCAAAGTGATATTTTGCTTTTTAATACGTTGTTTAAGTGTCATAGCTTTCCTTCCAAGCAGCAAACGTCTTTTAATTACCTGACTGCTCTCACCATCTGCAGTGATTTCGTAGCCCAAGAAAATAAAATGTCACTGCTATACAACTTTAAGTGGAGTATAAACTATAAAATATTGAATGACTATGCTGTATATCAGAAACTAACTAATATTGTAAATTAACTCTACTTCAATTGAATAAATAAATTTTTAAAAAGGCCAAGATATTTTTGTTGACCATCATCCCTTCACTGGCAAATATCCAGTCAGTGTGCAAGTCAGCTATTTATAAATTGGGAAACATTTTCCTAAAGAAACAAATTTTTTAAATGGTGGTTTAATTCTCAGGCTAATCCTCAAAAGCTAATTTAATTCATAATAAAATGGAACTCAACTTCTAATAGAATCCTCAAACCTAACAAGCATTTATAGCAGTGATTTTCAACCGTGGCTACACACATCACAATACAATCACCCAGGAAAGCATTTTTTTTTTTTCAAAAGAACTTTTACTAAGTACAAATACCAGACTTTACCCCTAGGACAATAAAATCAGAATCCATTATCAGTAGCAGTGGTGGTAAATGGAGCTTGGGAAAAGGTACAGATGATGGAAACAATGCTTCTACAGAGAGTGGAATCAGTGCTGTGTCTGGGAAGTGGAGCCAAGGCTCTGGGGGTAGAAAGTGGGATCCAAGTACTAAAGAGGAAGAAAGGATATCCCTGGGAGAAGGAAGGGATTGGATTGTGAGGTTTAATCACTAAGTCATGTCTGACTCCTGAGACCCCATGGACTGTAGCCTGCCAGGCTCTTCTGTCCATGGGATTCTCCAGGCAAGAATACTGGAGTGGGTTGCCATTTCCTTCTCCGGGGGATCTTCCTGACTCAGTATTTGAACCCAGGTCTCCTGCAGTGCAGGCAGATTCTTTACTGACTGAGCTATGAGAGGAGCCCTGGGGATAGGATTGTGGAGTCAAAATCATCACATCAGAAATGTAGCCTCTGGTGACAGTAAAGAGTTTTTCAGAATGAGAAAATGGTGGAGGGGTCTGGAATACTGTGCTCTAGCAGCCCAAGGATTGGGGCTGTGATGATGGGGAGGGAGCTGGTAAGAGGCCAGTTAGTTGGCATCATTCACAACTTCCCTTTATCTGGTTCATGAGGCTGGAAGACTAAGTTCCCTTCAATCTACTTTCTTATTTTGGATTGAGGCTTTCACAAAATTTCATGCCTCATATATCTTCTCTACAAAAGCAACGATGTAATTCTTTTCATCCTCTTGGCATGATTATGGACACTTAAGACTAAGCAGAGGGAAGGGGAAGAGAGGAGGAATGAAGGGAAGCCAGTTTGTGGGCTCCTAAAATAGGAGCAATTCTGTTCATCTCCTGCTGCTGTTCAACAGACTTCAGAGTTCAGTAGCTCTTCTTGTCATTTCTTTGCAGCCTCTTTAGTTAGAAACATAGGCACAAAGTGTTATCACCAACTGGTGAAAGCAAAGATGCAAGGTGGAGGACCGTCTCAACTGTTTTCCTATGTCCTTTTCATTTATATAGCGAGGTGTAGAGATTTCTGTCATTCTGTGATTGTTTCAATGTAGGAAAGTCTGTGGAGAAAACAACACTCACATTTTAATCAGATGCTCTCAAATGAGAAGCATTTTCTAAGTTCTATTTCATATTTCTTTTGGCATTTTCTAAGATATATTCCTTTTGCTCTCTGTTCTAGTTCCCATTTTATGAAATGTTGTCTACTCTGGAGTCACAAAGTCACTGAGCTTAATGTATACACAAAAGAGAAATAGACTGGCAGACATAGAAAACAAACTTGTGGTTGGTTACCAAAAGGGAAAGGGAAGAGGGGAGGGACAAATTACAGGTAAGGGATTAACAGACATGAACTATTGTATGTAAAATAAATTAGCAACAAGGATAAAATGTATAGCACAGGGCTTTATACCCGATATCTTGCAATAACTAGCAAAAATACTGAATCACTATGCTGTACTCCTGAAACTAACACAATATTGTAAATCAATTATACCTCAATAAGAAAAAAATTACTGGCCTAGAAGAATTCCAGAGACACATAAATGTCAGCTCTTCTGCTGGAAAGAATGGAATTATTACCATTATCTTTTCTCTGATCAGAAAGTTGGTCCTTAAATAAAAAGACCCAGTACAGGAGAAGTTTTGGTATGGGGAGTTTGTGTATAGAAGGACTTCTTCCCAGAACAAACTTACTGTAAGTAAACACAACAAACACACAGCTCCTTTCTGCAGTTTGCCAGCCACCCTGTGTATCAACACTATGGGGAAAACACATCTCCATGAAAGAAATTCTTCTCTTCACTAAGCAAGGGGTCTAGCTCAGTTGGAAAAATCTGGATAGACTTCAAACCCTATCCCATCTCAAGAATACAGATGAAAATGGATTTCTCAGGACTAAAATTCCTGGGCAGAATTAAATTGGAATAGCATTCTACCTTAGTGGGCAAAAATCTGGTTTGGTAAGTGAGACTCCATTAGCTCTGATCGTTTCAAGGAAGATTCCATCACTGAGTCACTTGTTCCGCTAGAGCAAACAGATGCCGCCCGCTTAGGAATCCCTGGGTGCTGGAGTAGAAGAATTAGATCAGTGTGCCCTTTGACACACTGATGATAGCCTATAATTTGGCAAAGATACTATGCGTAAGGTAGTCAATGAAAGTCAGCATATTGGAAAAATGACAAATAAAACCTCCTTCTCTAACTTAGATACTTCAATTCTCAGTCCCTGAAGACCTATGTGTCAGTTGTTGCTTCTGACCTTTACTAATTGAATTGTCCTTCTTTAGTGAGCTACATAAAAGCAGTTTAATAGGTGAGAATAAAGGGGTATAGCATAACTTTTCCTATTAAAAATAAATATGTGTTTGGTCTTGTCTCTTTGCAACCCATGATCAGTAGCCCACCAGGCTCCTCTGTCCTTGGGATTTTCCAGGCAAGAATACTGGAACATGTTGCTGTTTCCTATTCTTCCTGACCCAGGGATAGCGCCGACAGCTTGTGAATCCTGCATTGGCAGACCGATTCATTACCACTGCACCACCTAAAAGGAGTTAAAGTGAAAATCACTCAGTTGTGTCCAGCTCTTTGTGACCCTATGGACTGTCCATGGAATTCTCCAGACCAGAATACTGGAGTAGGAAGCCTTTCCCTTCTCCAGGGGATTTTGCCATCCCAGGGATCAAACCCAGGTTTCCTACACTGCAGGCAGAGTCTTTAACAGCTGAGCCACAAAGGAGGCCCAAGAATACTGGAGTGAGTAGCCTATCCCTTCTCTAGTGGATCTTCCTGACCCAGGAATCAACTGCGGTCTCTGGCATTGTAGGTGGATTCTTTACCAATTGAGTTATCAGGGAAACCCCACTGTACCAACTGTTCAGTTCAGTTCAGTCACTCAGTTGCGTCCGGCTCTTTGTGACCCCATGAACCGCAGCACGACAGACCTCCTTGTCCATTATCATCTTCCAGAGTTCTCTCAACCCATGTCCATTGAGTCAGTGATACCATCCAGCCATCTCATCCTCTGTCGTCCCCTTCTCCTCCCACCCTCAATCTTTCCTGGCATCAGGGTCTTTCCCAATGAGTCAACTCTTCGCATGAGGTGGCTGAAGTACTGGAGTTTCAGCTTCAGCATCAGTCCTACCAATGAACATCTAGGACTGATCTCCTTCAGAATGGACTGGTTGGATCTCCTTGCAGTCCAAGGGACTCTCAAGAGTCTTCTCCAACACCACAGTTCAAAAGCATCAATTCTTCGGCACTCAGCTTTCTTTATAGTCCAACTCTCACATCCATACATGACCACTGGAAAAACCATAGCCTTGACTAGATGGACCTTTGTTGGCAAAGTAATGTCTCTGCTTTTTAATATGCTATCTAAGTTGGTCATAGCTTTTCTTCCAAGGAGCAAGCGTCTTTTAATTTCATAGCTGCAATCACCATCTGCAGTGATTTTGGAGCCCCCCAAAATGAAGTCAGTCACTGTTTCCACTGCTTCCCCATCTATTTGCCATGAAGTGATGGGAATGGATGCCATGATGTTAGTTTTCTGAATGTTGAGCTTTAAGTCAACTTTTTCATTCTCCTCTTTCACTTTCATCAAGAGGCTCTTTAGTTCTTCAATTTCTGCCATAAGGGTGGTGTCATCTGCATATCTGAGGTGATTGATATTTCTCCCAGCAATCTTGATTCCAGCTTGTGCTTCATCCAGCCCAGCGTTTCTCATGATGTACTCTGCATATAAGTTAAATAAGCAGGGTGACAATATATAGCCTTGACGTACTCCTTTTCCTATTTGGAACCAGTCTGTTGTTCCATGTCCAGTTCTAACTGTTGCTTCCTGACCTGCATATAGATTTCTCAAGAGGCAGGTTAGGTGGTCTGGTATTCCCATCTCTTTCAGAATTTTCCACAGTTTATTGTGATCCCCACAGTCAAAGGCTTTGGCATAGTCAATAAAGCAGAAATAGATAGGTTTTAAAGTCCAATATTCCCCTCAAAATACTTTACCTCAGGATTTATTAAGCCATATTACTCAGAAAAAGTAGATTCAGATAGGCAGGAAATTGCAGTGAAATTCATTATTTTAACCAGAAGTTCAGGACTGCTTTGTAGTTTTGAAATTTCATTATTCTGTGTAGCTGGTTGCTTGGCTATGGCTGGAGCTGGCTTCCTGATGATCCCAATGGTACTGGAGACCTTTGCAATAAGCTTGGATTCCCAGTTCTCCTCCAGTAGGGTGAAACCATCTCAAGTCTCTGTCTTAATCCTTGTTAAAACTTTTAGTTGTTTCAAAATTATTTTTTTTAATCTGTAACTATGTGTGGTGACGAATGATAACTAGACATTGTGGTGACATTTCAAAGTTTAAACAAATATCATAGCATTATGTTGTACAACTGAAACTAATATAATGCTGTATGTCAGTTATACCTCAACTTTTCCAAAAGTTATTTTTAAACAGAAATTTTCACTTTGAAAGTGAAACAAGGCTCAGAAAGCATTTTTATCAGAAACAAGTTTGAGTCTGATTCTGTGCTAGAACAATTTCTAAAGGAAAAGCTTGGTTTAACTCAAGTTCCAATTAACTTAAAAAACTAAGGGAAAGTGAGACCTTTCTTTTCTCTTCTAAAAACTAAAAGTGGCAGGAAAAAAATCTCTTATCTACTTAGATATTCTCCTACCTGATTACAACCTTTCATGTTTTTTTTCTGCCTTAGTCTTAAGGAAAGTATATGCAGAAGGAATTCCTGATAAGAGAACTAGGAGAGAAAGTCAAAACCTTCCTTTAATTACCTTTATCAGGTTAGCAGGGAACAGGCACCTATGCCTTAGGTAGAGAAAGGTGATTAGCATTCAGAATACTGAAGACTACATCAATTTAGGAAGGGCATGATTTCAAGATAAGTTGAAGGGTAAGTTAGAAAGAAGCAACTTATTTAAGCTTAAGTATAGAACTAGGATCAGATCAAATAGTGATAGCTAATAAGAATTAAGGATTTGGGAGACCTGACTCCCTAATTATACCGAGTATTAAGTAGACTCATTATGTTAGAAAGGATCTTGGAGGTCAACCAATCCAACTTTAAATCTTTGGTCACAAGGAACAGATGCCTCCTTCAGCTGACACAAGCCAAAGAGGACAATTTATTAAAATGTTAAGATCCTAGGGCTGAATGGAAGCCATGCCTGGGGAATGAAGTAAACCTAGGAACTTGATCTTTATTTTCAAGACTTACCCCTTTACTTCTTTTTAAAGTTGATGCACATACCCATGTCAATGGCCTAAAGCCATTGTTTGAACATGACCACAGCTGAAATTCTAAAAAGTGTTTTGAACATTAAAGTTATTAACACTTATCTATAAAGTGGTGATAAAATTATTGTGCTAAAAATATAGCTAGATGGTTATAATCTCTCTAATTAGGTTATTACATAAAACTACATTACAGAACTTTAATGATGAAAGACCTAAAGCCTAACTAGGTCAATCCTCTTATTCTGCCATCAAGAAAAAATAATAATAATAATAAGGACCCCAAAAGAAGAAGCAACATTCAAGATTTCCTAGATAGTTAACAGTAGAACCAGAAGAACTGAGGTCTTTTGATGGCTGGTCTCTCAGACCAAAATCACTGCAGATGGTGACTGCAGCCATGAAATTAAAAGATGCTTACTCCTTGGAAGGAAAGTTATGATCAATCTAGACAGCATATTAAAAAGCAGAGACATTACTTTGCCAACAAAGGTCCATCTAGTCAAGGCTATGGTTTTTCCAGTAGTCACATGTAAATGTGAGAGTTGGACTATAAAGAAAGCTGAGTGCCGAAGAATTGATGCTTTTGAACTGTGGTGTTGGAAAAGATTCTTGAGAGTCCCTTAGACTGCAAGGACATCCAACTAGTCTATCCTGAAGGATATCAGTCTTGAGTGTTCATTGGAAGGACTGATGTTGAAGCTGAAACTCCAATACTTTGGCCACCTGATGGAAAGAGCTGACTCATTTGAAAATACCCTGATGCTGGGAAAGATTGAAGGCAGGAGGAGAAGGGGACGACAGAGGATGAGATGGTTGGGTGGCATCACTGACTCAGTGGACATGAGTTTGTGTAAACTCTGGAAGTTGGTGATGGACAGGGAGGCCTGGCGTGCTGCAGTCCATGGGGTCACAAAGAGTCAGACATACTGAGCAACTGAACTGAACTGAACTGTCAGACATGTGATGCCTCAGGCAATACTGAGAATGATGGTAAACAAGAGAGAGCTTAGTTAAGAACCTGAGTTCTCTGGTACGACAGTCTCTGGGCAAGTCCTTTATATGTTCCTGAACTTTCATTTGTATAATGGAGATATTAATTCTCCCCAAAGGATGGGGTTGTTGTGAGAATTAAACAAAATGACTATATATTGCCCTTGGCACAATGTCTAGTACATATAAATTCTCCATAAATAATAGCAATTATTATTTATCAAAAATATACTTAGCATTTTGCTGCTTATCAAATAACCCTAAAACTCAGTGGCTTACAAGAACATTTATTTACCACTCATAGATCTGTGATCAGCTGTAACTCTGCTAGATTTCAATGAACTTAGCTGTAGTTTAGGGCTCAGATCTGCAGCCTGGGACCCAGATTGAATGAGCACTCTCTGTCTAGGATGTGTTGTTCTCGTGATGAAGAGAAGAAATGTAAGAAATGGGAAGCATTTAATACTTAAAATCTCTACTGAGAACTGTCTCCTTGTTCACTTCTACTAATAGTTTATGAGTCAAAGCAAGTCATTTGGCCAAGCCTAAAACAGTGAGGCAGGAAAGTTCCTGACACATGAGCAAGCCATGTTCAAGGAAGAAACGCTCAAAACAATCTAGCACAGGAAAGTTGATAGAAAAACTATGGTCATTGAGACAAGGGCCTCTATGGTAGCTTGAATAGTCTGAAACTAGAAATCACATGGACAATCCATAATACCTCACATCCTCAAAACTATGGGCCATTTAGAAAAACCACAGGCCCAAGGAAGGCAACAGTTATTCAGAGTAGCGATTGGGCATGTGATGTAATCCCGTCTCCAAGAAGCTTCACCAAGTAGAGGAGATGCTGCTGTAGAGAACATTTAGTTCAGCATTTCTTGACCAGAAAGCAATTGCCAAGTGTTCATGTCTTTAAAGCAGCAATGGTATCCATTTTCATGTCCAAGAATAATAATTTAAAAACCCTTGGTAAGTTAAATGTTTATGTAAAAACTCTTTCCTTTTTAAGTGCAGCAAGTTGAGAGCCTTTGGGTGTATACTGAGGAAGTCTGCTTGGAGACTACATGGAGATTAGATGCATTTGCTCATGACTTGTAACTTAGTTTATAACACAGTTGAACACCACTGGGTACCTCCAATAGCCTCACACATTTTTAAATTCTTTTTATTTTTGTCATATATTGTTTACATTTTACTTAGTTCTGAATTAATGAGGAATTTAATGAGGAAGTAAAAATGTAATTCTGCCATTTTCCCCCTGGATACTTTTGCCAGATCCATAAATTCCCTTCAGCTGAAAAAACTAGGTATATAAAACATCAAGGTATCTCTAATATTTCAAAACATAATGTAAGGAAGATAAATAAATCAGCGTTAGTTGTGCATCCTGTCTCTAACCAATAATTTATTATGTAAATTAAGTACTGATGATGCTTTGAGGTTTGCTCCAGATTAGAAGGCAGAGCAGAACTATTCTGTATTCTGGTTACTCGCATACCTCAGTGCAGTCCCAGAGCCTGTTCCTCCTGCCTGAAAGGTCTCCTCCTGTTCCTTTATCTGCTTGGTCTTTACCCTTAGTCTGCAGCTCAGCTCTTACCTCCTACCTTCCCCAGTTCCCTCCAGCACGATCTGTTGCTCTTCCCTCAGTATTCTCATAGCACCTGTTAGGGGATTACTCTCTCGATAGCCCTATTTTTGAAAACAGTCACTGAGTCTGTTTCCCTGCCTTGATCTTGAACTGAGATCAAGGGCAGCCTGGGTTTTCCAGTGCCTGGCACAGTGCCTCACACCTACAGTGCACTCACCAAGTCTTTCTCGAATGGATGAGGGTAAGCAGAATCAAAGCTTGATAAGACTAGAAACTGAAGAGGATGTGGGGAGAGCATTTCAGGAAGAAGGAAAATGTACACAAGTCAAGAGAAAAAAAGGCAGAATCTGATAGGTACAAGGTGGACTAAGGAGCCATAAATGGAAAGAGCTGACTAGACCTGGGAGTTAGAAAGAGTAGGGGGGTTTCATTTGTTGGGGAAGAGCCCCAAGAGGTACCCATTGTTTTAGTCTGCTTGGGCTCTTATAATAGAATACCATACTCTGGGTGGTTTAAAGAATAGGAATTCATTTTCTAATAGTGTTGGAAGCTGGCAGCCTGAGGTTAAGGTGCCAACATGGTCGGTTTCTGGTGAGAGTCTCCTCTGGCTTGTGGCCTTCTTGCTATGTCCTTGTGTAACACGAAGGGAGCTCTGGTCTCTTCCTCTTCATGTAAGGACAGTGGTGCCATCAGCAGGACCTTAACTTCGTGACCTCATGTAAACCTAATTACCTCCAAAGACCCCATCTCCAAACACCATCAAAACAAGGGTAAAGACTTAAACATAAAAATTTGGAGGGGATACAATTCAGCCAACACTGAATGGTTAAGGATCTAGTCCTCCTTTAATGAAGTGGTCCAAAGAGACCCCCATTATCCATCCCTGTCATTCCTGAGGTTCCATTGTTCATTTAAAAAATTAAATGAAATCCCAGAAATCAACGTTTCCAATTGAAGGGGTTTTAAAGCCCAAGGGCAGGAGCGAAATAACCTTCTAATTTCTGAGATGAATGAACAAAGTAATTTTTGTGAGTGGTATCTTCTATTTCTACAGCAGCCATAAATCATACCTTTGGGAGCTGAACCATTTTACTTTTAAATGTACATTTTGCAAAGAACACAGTCATTTCTTATTATGCTCCTTTTGTACAATTTTCTTGCATTCATCACTAGTCAGAGTCCTGTTGATTCTATGGCAGGAAAACTATTTGTTATATTTACAGTCCAAGTGTCTACTGATTAGCTCAGGCATTTTTGCATCAGCTGGTCGGGATGGTAGTACAGTCTTAAAAGATTTATGGCTTTCTCCATTTACCCATGGTCCATATTTCATTATTTTCCAGACCTAGACTCCTTTTGTCCAGTGCGTTCTTTTAGGAATCTTCCACAGTATGACATTTTTATCCATTTGAAAAGTTTATGTCCATCTGTAAATGATTCAAGCCCAGATGGAGAATTCTGCCACCTGATTTGCAGAAAGTTTTTGCTGCCTAAAGATTTGCTGGGCACGTCCCATTGATAGATAGTACAAATATATACTGTTAATATAATGGGCAAACTCCAGAGTATTACCATAGCTCCTAACTATCGAATGATATACAAAAATATATGACTTGGGGACAGCTGAATTGTTTCCATACTTTGAGCTCTGCTTCCATTAGACTGGCTCACAATATTAGATTGAATCCCAAGGTGCTACTGATAATCATCAGCTGTTTTTCCTGGCCAGTCTCTTTGTTTAAATATATTCTTTCATTATCCATATGCTTTTGAAAAAAAATAGAAGAATGTTTTTAATTGAATAATCTGTATTCTGCCAGATACTCCTTCTCCCTAGGAAGGTATATAGAAACTTACTTTACTATTTTTATTTATCCTGCCAATGTAGTATATTGATGAGAGAACTGAGGTCCAATAGTGTTAAAATAAGACATGAAATATTGATTAAGTCTTTTTTAAAATTCCCTTTTTGCTCCTGAGTATAGCAGATTTCAGCAGAAACTGCTGCCACAATTGTGCTTTCCAATAAACCTTCATTGTTGGAAGGGTTTGGATCCCCTTTGGGCTTTGATAAATGATTATTATGCTTTTGAAATTTTCACTTGGAATGCCCTGGGTCTTGTTTGCATTGGATCGTAGAAGAAATGGATTAGAAACAGTAGAAACAAAGTCCCCCAAAGGAAGCATTTTGTGAAGAGGTGGCAACCACAAAGATGGAGGCAACTGGACTCCTCATCCTTGTTCCCTGACACTGGTTTCCCTTCTGCATTGCACAGCCCCCATTGTAGGCTAGGGACTTCCCTTTGAGTTTAGGCCAAGTAAGTATGCTGATTCTTAGGGCTGTGTTGCAAGGTAAAATAATACTTCAGTATACACCAAACCTGAATAGCTTCAGATAGACTTGTCAAGATGCTTGGCTAGGTAAGGAAAGCCAGTGGGACAGTGAGCAGAAAGTATGGGAGCTGTACATAAGGAGAGCCTGGAGAGCTTGGATTGGAGTCAGAGACATCCCCATGGCAAATCTCTCTCAGCCAAAGACCATGCACCAGCAAGTCGAGAAGTCTGCTGTCCTCTTAGAACTCAGAGGAGCTCTAACAAAGAGGAATCTGGTGAAATGTGCAAGAGAACTTATTACACAGGGCATACACACAGCAGAGAATTATCGCATCTAAAGCAGGCCAAGATTTTAAAAACTCTGATATAGGGAAAGTGCTATTATTTTGCCCATCAAAGTATAAGCTTCTTGAGTTCAGAATCCAAGTCATTGAGCTAATGGTGCTCAATAATTAGAGCATCCTGTGTGTGTGTGTGTGTTTAGTCGCTCAGTCATGAGAGCATTCTGTAAATAGATAAATTCAATGTAAGTCAGCTTTCTTTTGAAAAGTAACCATTTCTGTTTCCTCAGTTCCTCCTCCGAAATTATCCCAAAGGGACATGTCACTCACTAGAAAGTTCCAGCTTACCAGGCATTAGGAGAAAAACGCTTCGCAGTATGTTTCCAGAAATGAGAAGAAGCAAGGGTGCAGGTGAATGAAGATATTGGGATTGGTAAAAAAAAAAATAAGGCTAGCATGAGAGAGAACATACACCTGTGGCCACGTAATGGCCTTTAGCATCGAGGAACAGGGGTAAACATCAAGGGGCATGGTAGCTTATATTTTATTGGTAATAAAGTAGATGAAAAATCATATTTTAAATGATATCCTTTCAAGCATGTGCTACATCAAGGTGTTGACAGCATCATTTTTCCAAGAGATAAGCAAGTAAATTTTAGCAGTTTCCAAGTGGTAAGTATCTTGATTACCAAGGAGCAGTGGGATGTGAAGTTGGCTGATGAAAACAAATGATTGATAGCTTCCTTTTAACACTTGCCTTTTTTTCCCCCCTGCATGGCTCATTATTCTGCTGCATTAATTTAAGCTTTTCTATTGTACTGAATTAGGGGCTAACATTCTCTTATCATCCCTATGGGAATCTTGATTGTTTATTTGTAGGTGACAATAATTGTTTTTATTGATCCCCAATTGTGGAAGGTATAAAAAGTGCCATGGCTGATGGCCAACTGGTACAGAGTGCTATGTGCATGACTGACAAATTACAAGACAATATTTAGCCCGAGAGGTGACCCTTTCAGAATCTTTTAAGGCATCTGATAGTTATCACTAGGTCTTCCAAGCTAAGAAGCATAAGCAATTTCACATATATCAACTCAAGTCTTTTTGTTGCTGATTCTATTGAACCTTCAAAAGGTCAACTGGGGTGTAAAATTTATACTTCCTCCGTTCTAGTATACCCACACAGCAGGAGAGTTTAGAAATGGTGCAGCTAAAAGAATTCCCAGATGCAATGCCATCCAGGCCAGTGAATTCCCTTAGGAACACAGATCATCAGGGCATTTATTTGGAGTGAAGTGAAAGTTGCTCCGTTGTGCCCAACTCTTTGCAACCCAATGGACTATATAATCCATGAGATTCTCTAGGCCAGAATACTGGAGTGGGTAGCCTTTCCCTGCTCCAGGGGATCTTCCCAACCCAGGGATCGAACTCAGGTCTCCCTCATTGCAGGCAGATTCTTTACCAACTGAGTCACAAGGGAAGCCCCTTTATTTATTTGGAAGGATTCCTCTATTAATCCAGCAGCTGCCATTCTTCCACTGAAAGTATCATTATATGGATATTAGCTGGAAGTATTGAGAAGAAACCACTTTGCTAGCCCAGGCAAGTATTATGGGTAGGAAACCTCATATGATTTTACATCCCAGATATGTCAGAGGC
>SJXQ01009607.1:9985-100723 GCA_006408695.1 Aepyceros melampus | reverse complement strand
GTCAGAGGCACCGGGGCAGGGCGGGAGGGGGAGTGGGGCGGGGAATGCAACTCTTTAATTAAATGACGGTTGTAGGACAGGGCACTTGGGCAGTATGAACCTCCTAGTCTGAATCAAATGAAACACAGCTTGCTCGAAGAGCTTTTGAGCTAATTATTATGCTGTCTCTCCAGAAACAAAATAAATCAGTTGAAGCTTAAAAGCCATCAGTATCAGAAATGAAGTAAAAATTTCCTTATTAGGTAGAGAGATGGAAAGATCTTTGACCAGAGGCCAAACCCTGAAATTTTTTACCCTCTTTTCCTGTGGTAAAGAGAAGACAAACACATAGAGAAATCACTTTGACAACTGTACCCTATTTATCCTTTGAGGGTTCTGCTAGGAAAGCCTGGCTGTTGGACTCTCAGAAACAACTATGTGGGTTGGACCAGAAAGAGCTAGGGGAGCTTATCTTGCCGAGTAGGGGTCCATATGTCTCATGAGCGATCCTCCCTTTGTCTCGGGGCTTTGATGCTATCTTGCTCCTTGACAGCAACTATGTGGAGGGAACAGTTCCTAGAAAAACACCGGCTTGTTTTTTATTTCTTTTAAAAAGAAAACTGATTTGACTTAATTCAGATTTTTTTTCTCACTCAAATTAATCTTTACCCTCAATGGCATAGTGGTGTGTTTGGTTTTAGACAGCCATTCCAGCACCTTCTATGAGCAATTGTGTGAAAGAGAAAAATATGGAGCTTCTCTCTCCAAAAGTTGAGGGAAGGTAGCCACCACCACTGCCAGATAAAACTGTACACACTTTCTATATATACCCCCTCAGGCACTCCAAGGCATTCCCATGTTACAAATGTGCATTTATTGTGACCTGACCAATTGTGTTATATGCTTGTTAATTACACACCCTACATGCATGGAGCATGGAACTGCCACATGGCTACAGATGAAAACAGATTGACTATCATGAGTGATGATCACAGAATCGTTTGATTTTAAAGTGAGAGTAAACCTTAGATAAGGCTTAAACTATCTCATTCTAGGAAAAGGAAACTAAGATGCCCCAAAGAAGCTAAGTTGTCCAAAGCTTCACATTCCAGTCATGTCACAGCTGGAATGGGAAACCAGATACCTTCACTTAGTTCTTTACTGTGCTTGGTATTAACTCTGAAACACACAGGTTCTACTTTGTTACCCTATATCGTGATTAACTGCTTTAACACGTGTGGCCTCCCCAACTAGACTGTGCGCTCTTTAAGAAAATGTTCGATACTCATCACCAACTTTAGTATAGTCAGTAGCACATAATAGGATCCTAATGAATGTTTGTTAAAAAAGGTGAATAAGTGGGTAAATATGTAAGAACTGTCTTTTCTCATCACGGGCAAATAAATGCTGTAATTTTTTATGATTATTACTAATGCTTGGTCAGCCTAGTAATGAAGAATGGATAGGGAGGATTGGAAGGCAGAAAAGTAGAAGGAAAAGGCAGGAAGAGGGGAAAAAATACAATTCAACAGGAAGAATAATTGGAAAAAAATCAGTATGTAGATAAAATTTCTAGATTTGATTTAGGAGCTTTTGGTCAAGACTCTTGTCTATTCTGATCTCTCCCAATTTTCAAATGACTTTTTCAGCAGATGGTGCTTTAAGCACTTCCCATTATTGCTGCTCCTCCTCAGACACAAGAATTGCAGGATTGACTGCAGGTTGCATTGTATTATAGGCAAAGTTGCTCTCTTCTATCTTCTCCTCCCTGTGGTATGTCTTCCCACCCATTTGGCACTTGTTCCTAACCCATGCTGCTGCAACTGTTTCTGTCACAGAGGAAAGTGCATGTAACTCAATGTGGTACTGTTTCTGGAATGTTTTCCATTTAGAAGACACACCAGGAGATACAAAGGAAGTCATTTTACATATTGGCATTTCAGACTCGGTGACAAATAGGCAGAGGGGGTGGATATGCATGTGCTGGGTTTGTTTCTCTTTGCAAATCAACCGAAGGTGATGAAAATAAAGGCTAAAAATCCAGTTATCAACCCTCGCTGTGAGTTCCTTGCTCCTGAATGCTTCCCTGTTGAGATTTGATACTAAGTGGCGGCTGTTTATAAAAGAATAAAAGGATTCAGGGTCCTAACTATAGCACTGTAGTGCTAACTGTAGTCCTGGAGAACTGCAGCAAGGATGCTGGACATCAGTGGGAAACACTCCTGGCGGGAGGGCCGTACCAGTGGTGAAGTGGAGGAGGAAAGAGATGACAGTGCACCAGTTTACCAAGACATCCAGGGGGAAGACTGGAAATTTCGTCTTTTTTAGAAAGTGGTACTACACAGCTGGCAAACAACCTGGGGTGACCCAGATGCCCCTGTGGGGAAAGTTTTAAGGAGATAGGCAGCCATCTGTTTTGGATGGATTGGGTTGTCTTGGCCAAAGACGAATATGGAGATCCAGCTTTTCATCCAACATTCCCTTGAACCATTTGCAACTTGACAGACTCCTCAAATCAGCACTGATCTAATTTCTCTACCCCTTCAGTCATTCTGCTTCCCATCTCTTTCTTAAACATACAAGCACACATCCTCATATCTGTGATATTGAACACTTTCTAGAACACTCTTCCATCATATGGTCTGTCGAGCAAGTGGCAATCTGTTGCTCATCATCAGGAGTAGAAGTCCAAACCCTCCTGCCCACTGTATCTTGGTATCAGAGTGACCAAAGAAAACACAGCACAGTCAAACACTGCTTGGAACAGTGCTCTCCTCACATAGAGAAGAGAGCAAGGTCGGCTGTAACAGTGGACATCAGTGCACAGTCAGCAGGTCCCTCCCAGTAGCTGACACAGGACTGCTGGCCTGCGTGCAACCCTCTTGTACCACAGAACAAAGGACCCCATCCCCTTTTTGCAGGGAATAGTTATAGCAGTGAGGTTGCTGCTGCTGCTGCTGCTAAGTCACGTCAGTCGTGAGATGGGCCAGGCGCTATATGTCACATAAGCAGAGCAAAGGAGTACACGCTGAGTGTGGAGCAGAAGAGGCTCCTCTCACACACAGGCGGTGAAAACTCCTTGGTAAGCAAGTGTTCCAGCCCAAGGCCTATTCTTATGTGACCAAGAAGGGGTTGAAAGACTGCCCACATGAGACTGCCTTCCCCGTAGGCCCATGTGGTTTCTTCCCCTTCACCTCTCCTGCTCTCTTTTCCACATATCTTTGTGTCTATTATCAAAAAGGCCTTCCCTGATCAACCTTTATAACATAGCCATCTTCAGATACAATCCTCTAGGCTCTGTGAAGACAAAATGCCTTGTTTTGATACTTACTGTGTTTATATATCTGTGTCATCTACAGCAGTGATAGGCACATAGTAGGTGCTCAGTTAAAACATGTTCAGGAGATTGGTAACACGGGTCTTACAAAGGAAAAACCTTGTCTCATGATGCCAGGAGAACAGTGAAGGAAAACTTTTCAAATGCTTTCACAGACCAAGCCATTCACTTACACTGCATCCAGTTTTCACTTAGAAGCCCAGCAAGCCTCCAAGAAAGTGATATGTCCAGGTAAGTAAGATAACGCCATTCAGCTCCCATCAGGGCTCCAAGCAACTTGAGAAAACCTGTCCTCTGATATACAGCACTAATTTGTGTCTTACGGAAAGTCAAATAAATTATTTTTCACCTGAAGGAAGCAGGATTATTTGATTCCAGATATTTGCCATATGGCTTCTCTTCCATACAACATAGCTTCTAGGCTTAAGGTAGTAAGAGTGAAAGCATGCCTATAAACTATTCAGAGATAATTCAAAATAAGTGTGTATCTTTGACAGATCGTCAAGTTTCCCTATGTTTTTTCCTGGTAACAAGTGCTGTGTTTTTGATAAAAGGTTGCTCATTTCTCATCACACTTTGCTGTTGCTCTGTGTGTGTCTTCTGTGTTGTTTTGTTTGTTGTTTGTCTGTTTTCATTCCCCCCACAGAGTCCAGTCTGGCTCTTATCTCAGCACGGGGTGGTTCACCTTCATTCTGGCCATGGATGCCTGTTACGGCATTCACGTCTACGGGATGATAAATGACACCTACTGCAAGTAAGATCACAGGAAATTATTTTTATGCATTCCAATTCTGATATCTTGTCAAAATATCACAATTCATTTTAATACCATAAATCTAGAAATAGATAACGCAACAATTTTTTCCTGGCATTCTTTGCTGACATGACATTTTATTGTCAGTGCATCAAGTTGTGACTTTTAGGGATGATAAAAAGAAAAATATTTACCGCAGTCTAATGTCAAATGTCAGAAGGAACATTTTTCCCTTAGTCTGTAGCATGTCAGGGACTTGTGGCTTGAAAATACAGAACAAGTTCAATGGTTATTTAATTTACAGAACAGGTTTGTTGTTTCTGCTGCTCTAATGGTTGATGAATGGCTATCTACTCAATGGTTATATTTGATCTTGAAGGACGAAATGTCCTGAAGCCTCAGAGAAACTGATACCTTAACAAGAATTCCTGGAAATTATATTTCACTGCTAAGTGAGTAATCTGTCAGATCCTTATTTAAAATGCGTGTGTTTATCCACAGTATATCCCTGCTGGTAGGATAGTTTCTAATTAGATAATAAAACAAACCTTCCATGCCTCATCAAGGTAATGAAATAGATTTCCCTACCAACAATTGGCACAGTATCATTCAGAGAGTGTTTTAATCGTATTGTCAAATGGTACCTAAGCCACAGTCTTCATAATCAAATATTTCTACTTTAACTATAAGCATAATGGAGCACAGATGAACCAAATATCTTACTCTGAAAATCATTAAGCTTCCTCAAGCTCTGCTAAAGCAATCAGGTTATCCAAATTTTGTTTCCATTATAGACCATTTCCTCCCTCAAAGAATGGCTCTGTGTTTGCATATAATTGGTGTGATGCATAAATTTTATTTGATTTATTAAAGCACTAAGGACCTAGTGTGTCTTTCTAAAAGCTTTTGTGTATAATAGCTTTTAACTGAGTTCATGAACAAGAATAAGGCATGGGTTTGCAAGTAATGCATTTACTGGGCACATAATGGATTCTAATAAATGAGTGCTTCATTTTTCATCTCTGTCTTTCTCTCCTTTTCTTTTTTTCTTTCTAGGACAGAAGGGTATAGAAAAGTCCCCTACCATTACTATGAACAAGGAAGAGATGAATGTGATGAATATTTTCTTCATGAACATGCCCCATATGGGGGGCATAGGTTTATCACTGAAAAGAAAGTGTTTGCTAAATGGGCCAAGAAACACAAGATAATATTTACACACCCAAACTGGACAGTGTCTTGATGTTGGCTTTTCTGACCTTGCCCCACCACTTGACGTGATCATGATGCTGAGATTGTGATGCTAATGATGCTGATGCTGATGATGGTGATGATAAAGACAACAATGATCAAGTTTCTGTACATTCTCAGATATGGATGGTGATTCTACCTGTAATTTGAACTTGGGATTTTGTGGAGGCTGGTTGTGCTCATTACGTTCTTTCTGAAGGTTCAACATTACATATTGCACTTTATAATTTAACTGGAATTGGAATGAAGGCCAGTAATATGACAACAGTGACCTAAGAAATTGGAAGATTATCCTTCAAGATAACTGCCCAGGATTCTTGGACAGTGAATAACTTCCAAAATCCCTGGGATTTGACCTCATGAGGCAAGGTTACTGACTCTAATCTCTTGAGCCTGAGCAGCTCCACCATCTTGAAGAATGGTTGATTGTCAAACACTGACCCAAGAAATGCTCTCTGGGTAAACTTGCCACAGTGACAGCTTGGCTTTGGGGGCAGGGAAGAAATTTCTTTCTGACTTCCCCTCTTTCTACAGTACCTCCAACAGATAAAGCCTCAGGCCATTTCCTTATTAACGAGGAAGATACCATGGGCACCCTACCCATCAGGATCACTTGACTATCTCAAACACTTCATTCAGAATGGGCCAACTAGCAAATCTTGATGAATTTCTACTCTCAACACTCCATTCTTACTAACTCCCCCCAAATATAACTAAACATATTACTAGAATGACCTGTATTAATGTTTAGTTATTTTTGGTCAAGTCCTAAATATTTCAGAAAGCTATTTAACATATAATATTCCAACACTGTAATAACACAACTGTGAAAACATTCTTAAAACATAACCAAAAGGGTTTACTAACTCTACTACAACATCCGACAACACAAAATTCGATGCTTTTTAAAATCATGAAGCAGGGAAAGCAAAGCATATTTTTACATCAATTTGTAGCCTACCATACTTCATAATATATATTTGTATATTCAAATTTCTATTTTATAGGCCCAAGATGTATCTCTCCACACATTACATTATCATTGTCAAGTGCCAACTGTTAGACATGGAGAGGGAATGTTTTCTTGTATTCAATTTGATTGGAGCTTTTGCCTTCTTGGGGGTTTATTTTCTCCAGAGTGTATCAATTGCTATACCACAATAACACAATGATAATGACCTTGATGTCCAAAGTGCTTTGTCAGGTAGAGTCTTTCACATATGCTGTCTCATGTGACACTTGTGACCACCCCATTGGGCTATTACACATTCTGACATATTAGCAGATGATCTATAATTTGTTAATTGCTCTAGTATATTCCAGGTTGGTCCCCTTGCTAATATTTGTATAGAATAGCATTTGTGTAGACTAGCAACCAATTGATTTCAGTGCCAAATAAATGTATTATATCAAGATTATGCAGAAAGTATACCAAGGATGGTCTTGGCCATAGACTAGGAACCCTGTGTACAAAGGGTACTTTTAATATTTTTCCCATGACTCCATTTAGTTTGGGAAAAGATGAGGTAAAGGGACAACAGGAAGGAATAGAAACCAAGAAATATAGTTTCTTGTCTCCATCTTAAGATTACTTTGTTCTCCAGACACTTGTTGCTTGTCAAATATTAGAGGGTTAAATTACTGAGAGAGGAGCTCAGAGACCAAAGACATCCTTACCAGTATTTAGAGGACAAAGCTGGGCTCAACTCACAGCCTATTTCGGAGGCTGCAAGGGATGATACTTTTCACCTCAGGAGCTCTCGGTAGGTCTCTACCAGTGCTAAGTCCCACCATTAGCTGTCCTTTAAATGGGTCCTCTTGTGCAAAATCCTCTTTCCTTCTCTTTGCCATTTCAATACCTCAGTACTCACATCCATAAAAATGACCAAGTGCCACATTCATTGTTGAAATTGTTATTGTTTTTCTTTTGCTGTTTCCTCATGTGATTTTCAGTTGTATATATGTTAGTTTTTGCAAGCTAATGATGGATAGAAATGCCCACTCAAAGAAAAATAAACAGATGAAAATGTCACGGTGGTAATACAGACTGTTTTTCCCCCCTGTTGTGATACAGAAGTTCCACTTTTAACTAAAAAGGAAACCTTGGTTATCAGAGTGTTTCAAGGAATGACATAATGTAGTTGATTTAGTTTTCTGTTAAATGGAAGGCCAACCCTATTTGTTTTACTGAGAAACTTCAAAAAAACATCTGTGTTCTCCTGCCTCACTGTGGTGCTCTGTGATGGAGACTTCTGCAAAGCCCTGTATCCCTCACTCTGTGATGGTAGATATGTGTAGAATAGGCAGTGTTTCCTTTGGAGGGGTGGGGGGGGGCCTCCCCTTCCCTTTATTTTTCCTTAAACCCCAGTTTTACACTTTTTATTGTTGTCTCTTATCTCTTTTTTCCGCTAAGATTGGGAAAGAAAAATCAGGTTATTCTCATTGTGTAGGCCTAATTGAATGACTTCCAGTGCCATCATCATTTTGATAGAATTACGTGACTTATTTTTCTTTGCGGTCTTAACATTCTCTGCTTCCATTTCCTATTCTTCTTCTTTTTAAAATTATTGTATTTATTTCTACTTTTTGGCTATGGCCCATGACATGTGGGATCTTGGTTCCCCCACCAGTGATCAGACTTGCATCCCCTGCATTGGAAGCATAGAGTCTTAAATGCTGGGCTACCAGGAAAGTCCCATTTACATTCAGCTTTCTACCGCTAGTGGAAATACAAAGTCTAATTTGTCATATGTTGAGAAATTTTCCACCTAAGTTTCGCTCTATCAGAGAAGCAAATGGTAAAGGAGCAAAATTCAAGGAGAGAACTTTCTGTTCAAATTTCTGGTCCACGTCACAGGTTCTAGTTACCAAAAAGGGATTTTCCCCAGCATCTTAACACTGAAAAATTTGACTAAACTCATTTATCAATGATATTTATGTATCTCAGAAGTTAATCAATATTTGTAAAAAATAAAAATATTTCCATATCATCCGAGGCTCTAGGCAAGGACTCTGGAAAATGGCCACAATTTTCTGAAATGAACATAAAAATGTGCAAAATGAAAATAATAAAGTAAATGTTATTTTTAATTCTGCAGAATCCTTGATGAAAAGCAAGAAAATTTTAAAAGGCTTTTTAAAATTAATGTTTGAATCCTTTCTAAGTTAGTCTAGTGATTGGTAGTTATTTATATTTTTATGGTAGTAATGTTAGAAACCTTTTAAAATATATGATTTTTACATTGTTATCAAATCTATCAAAGAAAAAGCAATTTGGAAGGATGTTTGTATATATGCACATAGAGTCTCTGTGTGTATATGTGTATTCATGTGTGTTTGCGTGTATACAAAGGTATACATGCAAACCTGTATTTCTCACTGATGTGTATGAATTACAGAAAATCTAGTTTAGACTTGATCTGAGATTTGTTGGGTTACATTTTGAATCTTGAAGAAAAAAGAAGATCCAGATTAAATGTACTGATTGCTAAGAGTATGTAAAACACAATCAGCAGCTGGCCAAAAGAATAAAGCTAGAGAAGCTGCTACATCCAGAACTGAGGACACAATTATATGCCACTGCAGTCACAAATCAGACCTGGAAGTACAGCAATCTGTATCACAGGCTCTGCCGATTGCAGCTCAGCTAAAGTCACATTGAAAAACATCGCATCAAGCTCCATTCACACTGACGTGAATGAACACTGGTCCCCTTATTCAAATAAGCCTGTCTTTACCATAAGCAAACTCTGATTTGCATGATTTTTATTATATGGCTAGAGAACTGTGACCATTGTGAAAAAGAGAAAATTGTATAAGGAGATTGCTCTTTGAAGATTAGGAATGAATCAGCTCACGTGGGAACAAGAGTCTGAACTGGGGACCTCAAGACCCTTCCAGAAGTATAAAGCCACTAGAAGAGAATCACGCGTTACTTCCTTAGAAAACAAAAACAAAAAACACTAGAGTACTTCACCTGGTGGTGTTAATTGGACATTAATTATAAGCTCAGTTTAATTTCAATAAGCAAGAAAATACAATCAGATGACTCATTAAAGAAAAAAAAGTAGTGTTTAATGTGGCATGTCAAATGCAAAGAACAAACTGTTGCCCAGTGTCAGTTGTTTGCATGTCTTAGCACAATAAATAATTTATAGTCCCAGGGCCAAGAGGGGGAAATGCTTTTTCCTTGACTGCAGTTTTAAAAGGCAAGACCTCATCATTTTCATAGTATACATAGATCCTGTGACTGAAGGAGCCTGTGCCAGCCCTTGTACATTGTCTGGACTTGTAAAACTTTAGAGACTAAACCATCCAACTCCTGCATCTTGGATTTGAGGAAATTGACTGGTGGAGGTGAAACGACTTGCCAGTGGCTATAAACCAGACTAATAGCAGTACCGAGACATAATCTCATGTCTCTTTCTTTAGTACTTTCTCCATTATGTTGTATTTGTTTTAGCACAGAATAGTAGCTGGAAAATGCATACTGACTTATTGGAAGACTATTCCTGGAAGCCACGGGCTCCAATTAATGTTGATTCTACTCATGATAAAAATAATTCTTCCACTGAACTATAGAAATATTTGTATAATTGAAGTAATAGCTCAGTAATTGTTAATATCTCTGTTATCTATATGGGCTTCCCTGGTGGCGCAGATGGTAAAGCATCTGCCTGCAATACAGGAGCCAGGTTCGATCCTTGGTCAGAAGATCCTCTGGAGAAGGGAATGGCTATCCATTCCAGTAATCTTGCCTGGAAAATCCCATGGACAGAGAAGATTGGTCCATGGGGTCACAAGGAGTTGGACACAACTGAGCAACTAACACTTTCTATCATCAATGTTTGTTGGTAACTCTAGGCCATGTCCTATTGTCATAAAATTCGAGGATTAAAGAATGGATGGATAAAGTCAGTGTCATCTTTTGTTATTGAGGATGATTAAGTCATTGATACTCTTAAGGGCTGTTGAATACAGAGGTTACCTGGTATAACTGGCAGGTCCTATTGTTGAATTGTCCCCAGAGCCTCATCTCTGGCAGCAGTTCAGCTGCCTGGGTTAATGAAATAAGACATCTGCAATGGCAGGTGAAATATTACCCTTTGGTTTCACACTCATCTCTGTACTACACATGATCTTTGAGTCTATGTACTCTCTGGATGGTAAATCAAATGCCCCACAAGACTCAATCACCATGAAGACTGAAAGGTTTTTGTTTTTGTTTTTTGTTTTTTTACAGCCCATTCATGTGATATTGTTAGAAAAGGAGAATTTTGAAATATATGCACCAGCCTCTGAAATGGCTCAGAGACAGCATATTGTCCTATTGCTTATTTTTGCTGAATCTTAGAGAATCCACTAGAGTAAAATTTCATGTAAATTGCTAAGGCATCAAATCAGAACTGTCCTTGGGCATCGTAACACTGCAGAATACATCATTTATTTTGGTTGTTCTTTACCTTTTTTTTTTTTTTTTTAGAATAGGCAAGATTTGTTTATGGAGTAAAAAGCTCCTCTTTTTCCATGGATAGGTTTCCTTTTGTTCCTGCCTTGGAGACTTCAGAAAAATAGAAGCTCACTTTCATAAAAGTGAAGAACATCTTGACAAATAAATAGCCAATATTTGCCTACCTAGTGAGCAGTTTCTTCTAAGAAACTCCAAAGGGACTAAAAGCAGGGCATTTCATGGTTTCTTGTTATCTAACCTACAAAGCAATCACTTCTCTGTGTTTGACTTTGTTGTCATTGCTACTGAGTAAATACCCATTTCTATTACATACAGTATATTTTATGCTTCACTCATTTTTCTGAGTTCACACAATTTTTGCTGTAGTCTTTCATTCACTTTAAAAACCTGTAATCTTCATCTATTTATAGAAGAAACTGTAAATGCACAGTTGTGCATTTGGTGAGGTTTTATTTTCCCCTGGTTCAATTGCTTTATGTATAAGCATCATGCCTTAGAATAAAGCTTACTAAGTGGCAGAGGACTACTGGTACATTTTAGTTTCATTTACTTTTATGACAAGACAAATGAGGAGAGGTGAACAAAGCCAGAGAATATATGTCAGAAGGGGAAAAATGCTGAGTGGCAGTTGGGGAGAGAGATTCAATATCCAAGGCGGAAAAACTTCTGGGATAGTACTGTAGACAATGGTAAGAGAAGATGTTGGTCAGCCTCCAAAATTTGCTTTGTCAACATTAACTGATGCTGAGGTATATTGCTTATCTTGCTATATTAGACCTGTTAGCAACGTTGAGTTAGTACACAAGCTGCTTAAAATAGAGATGGCTGCATTCTCTCTTCCCTCTCTCTTTCATTACTTCCTTTCCTTTCATTTCTTCCATTCTCCCTTATTTCCTTTCTAGAAAACTTGGCAGTCTTGAAGTTGAATATCATATATGGATAGTTTCTCATTTTACAAGTTAGAGTACTTAGCAAACCTATATAGCAGTCCCAAACCTTTTTGACACCAGGGACCAGATTTATGGAAGATCATTTGAAGACTAGGCAGAGGGGTGGGTTTCAGGATGATTCAAGTGCATTACAGTTATTATGCATGTTATTTATCTTATTTTTACATCAGCTCCACCATAGATCATCAGTCATTAGATC
Organism: Aepyceros melampus; assembly: GCA_006408695.1. Classification (NCBI taxonomy): domain Eukaryota; kingdom Metazoa; phylum Chordata; class Mammalia; order Artiodactyla; family Bovidae; genus Aepyceros; species Aepyceros melampus. The sequence goes on along the minus strand of SJXQ01009607.1, from coordinate 88,783 downwards.
CCAGAGGCTGAGAATCTCTGCTATAAGAGACCCATATTTGAATATGATCTTAAAATGAGAATCTTTCAGGGAAAAAAGTAATAATAGCCTATGCTTATATGTCAGGTTTATTAAAGAGCTGTCATATTGCCTTCAGTGACCTGAAATACTAGGAAGTATATAACGTTACTATAATCATTTCACATAACAGTTCAGTTCAGTCACTCAGTCGTCTCCAACTCTTTGCGACTCCATGGACTGCAGCACAACAGGCTTCCCTGTCCATCACCAACTCTTGGAGCTTGCTCAAACTCAAGTCCACATGCCATGATTTTAGTTGTCTGAATGTTGAGTTTTAGCCAACTTTTTCACTCTTCTCTTTCACTTTCATCAAGAGGCTTTTTTAGTTCTTCTTCACTTTCTGCCATAAAGGTGATGTCATCTGTGTATCTGAAGTTATTGATATTTTTCCTGGCAATCTTGATTCCAGCTTGTGCTTCATCTGGCCTGGCATTTTGCATAATGTACTCTGCATATAAGTTAAATAAGCAGGGTGACAATAAACAGGCTTGCCACACTCCTTTACTGATTTGGAACCAGTCTGTTGTTCCATGTCCAGTTGCTTCTTGACCTGCATACAGATTTCTCAAGAGGCAGATCAAGTGGTCTACTATTCCCCTCTCTTTAAGAATTTTCCACAGTGAATGGAAAATTCACAGTGAATCACAACAGTGATTCACACAGTCAAAGGATTTGGTGTAGTCAATAAAGCAGAAGTAGATGTTTTTCTGGAACTCTCTTGCTTTTTTCGATGATCCAGCAGATATTGGTAATTTGATCTCTGGTTCCTCTGCCTTTTCTATATCCAGCTTGAACAGCTGGAAATTCATGGTTCATGTAGTATTGAAGCCTGGCTTGGAGAATTTTGAGCATTACCTTGCAAGCATCTGCTGCTGCTGCTAAGTCGCTTCAGTCGTGTCTGACTCTGTGTGACCCCGTAGACAGCACCCCACCAGGCTCCCCCATCCCTGGGATTCTCAAGGCAAGAACACTGGAGTGGGTTGCCATTTCCTTCTCTAATGCATGAAAGTGAAAAGTGAAAGTGAAGTCGCTCAGGTGTCCAACTCTTAGCGACCCCATGGACTACAGCCCACCAGGCTCCTCTGTCCATGGGACTCTCCAGGCAAGAGTACTGGAGTGGGCTAGCATGTGATGTGTGCAATTGTGCAGTACTTTTGAGCATTCTTTGGCATTGCCTTTCTTTGGAACTGGAATGAAAACTGACCTTTTCCAGTCTTGTGGCCACTCTTGAGTTTTTCAGAATTGCTGGCATATTGAGTGCAGTAGCATTTTCACAGCATCATCTTTTAGGATTTGAATAGCTCAACTGGAATTCTATCACCTCCACTAGCTTTGTCTGTCATGATGCTTCCTAAGGCCCACTTGACTTCGCATTCCAGGATGTCTGGCTCTAGGTGAGTGATCACACTATTATGATTACCTGGGTCATGCAGATCTTTTTTGTATAGTTCTGTATAGTTCTGTATAGTTCTGTCTATTCTTACCATCTCTTCTTAATATCTTCTGCTTCTGTTAGGTCAATACCATTTCTGTCCTTTATTGTGCCCATCTTTGCATGAAATGTTCCCTTGGTATCTCTAATTTTCTTGAAGAACTCTCTAGTCTTTCTCTTTCTATTGTTTTCCTCTATTTCTTTGCACTGATCACTGAGAAAGGCTTTCTTATCTCTCCTTGCTATTCTTCAGAACTCTGAATTCAAATGGGAATGTCTTTCCTTTTCTCCTTTGCCTTTTGTTCTTTCTCTTCTTTTCTCCGCTATTTGTTAAGGCCTCCTCAGACAACCATTTTGCCTTTTTGCAGTTGTTTTTCCCTTGAGGATGGTCTTGATCAATGCCTCTTGTACAGTGTCACAAACCTCCGTCCATAGTGCTTCAGGCACTCTGTTTATCAGATCTAGTCCCTTAAATCTATTTGTCATTCCCACTGTATAATTGTAAGGGGTTTGATTTAGGTCATTACCTGAATGGTCTAGTGGTTTTCCCTACTTTCTTCTATTTAAGTCTGAATTTGGTAATAAGGAGTTCATGATCTGAGCCACAGTCAGCTCCTGGCCTTGTTTTTGCTGATTGTATAGAGCTTCTCCATCTTTGGCTGCAGAGAATATAATCAATCTGATTTTGGTATTGACCCTCTGGTGATGTCCATGTGTAGAGTCTTCTCTTGTGTTGTTGGAAAAGGGTGTTTGCAATGACCAGTGCATTCTCTTGGCAACACTCTGTTAGCCTTTGCCCTGCTTCATTCTGTACTCCAAGGCCAAATTTGCCTGTTACTCCAGGTATCTCTTGACTTCCTACTTTTGCATTCCAGTCCCCTATAATGAAAAGACATATTTTTTGGTTGTTAGTTCTACAAGGTCTTATAGGTCTTCATAGAACCCTTTAGCTTTAGCTTATTCAGCATTACTTGTTGGGGCATAGACTTGGATTACTGTGATATTGAATGGTTTGCCTTGGAAACAAACAGAGATCATTCTGTTGTTTTTGAGATTGCATCCAAGTACTGTATTTCAGACTCTTTTGTTGACTATGAGAGCTACTCCATTTCTTCTAAGGGATTCTTGCCCACAGTAGTAGATATAATGGTCATCTGAGTTAAATTCTGCAATTCCAGTCCATTTTAGTTCACTGATTCCTGAAATGTTGATGTTCACTCTTGCCATCCCCTGTTTGAACACTTCCAATTTATTTTGATTCATGGATCTAACAGTTCAGGTTCATATGCAATATTGTTCTTTACAGCATCGGAGTTTACTTCCATCACCAGTCACATCCACAACTGGACATTGTTTTTGCTTTAGATCTGTCTCTTCATTCTTTCAGAGTTCTTTTTCCACTCTTCTCCAGTAGCATATTGGGCACCTACTGACGTGGGGATTTCATCTTTCAGTGTCATATCTTTTTGCCTTTTCATACTGTTCATGGGGTTCTCAAGACAAGAATACTGAAGTGGTTTGTCATTCCCTTCTCCAGTGGACCACATTTTGTCAGAACTCTCCCCCATGACCTGTCTGTCTTGGGTGGTGTTACATGGCATGGCTCATATTTTCATTGAGTTAGACAAGGCTGTGATCCATTTGATTAGTTTGATCAGTTTATTTGTGACTGTGGTTTTCATTCTGTCTGCCCTTTGATGGATAAGGACATGAAGCTTATGGAAGCTTCCTGATGGGAGAGACTGTGGGGGAAACTGGTTCTTGTTCTGATGGGCGTGGCTGCTCTCAGTAAATCTTTAATTTAATTTCATATATGAGAAAATTGAATAACAGATAAGTAACATGTCCATGGTTGCCTTGTTAGAAATGGAATGAGATTTTGAACCTGGGCAATTTGACCCAGAATCAATCCTAGTTGGGGCAAGCTAATCAGTTCAGTTCAGTTTCTTAGTCATGTCCAACTCTTTGCAACCCCATGGACTGCAGCACACAAGGCTTTCCTGTCCATCATCAACTCCCAGAGCTTACTCAAATTCATGTCCATAGAGTCGGTGATGCCTTCCAACCATCTCATCCTCTGTCTTCCCCCCATCTTGGGGAGGCAAGTTGGGGCAAGCTAATAACCAAAATCCCTCAAATTTCAGTGACAATAAAATGTTTTTTTCTCTCTAAAACATGAGTCCCTTATAGATGATCTGCTCTAACCAGCTTGTCTCCAAGGATTACTCAGAGAGAGACACAGGCTCCTTCAATCATGTGGCTGTGCCCTCCACTGCATACTTAGAGGCCTCCATATGGGCCTGCCAATGGGGAAACTATGGGGAATTTGGTTTACAGGCAAGTCTAGAAGTGGTGTGCATAATTCAATCCACATTCTATTGGCCTGACTCAATCACATGACCTAGCAAGTTGTTTAACTGTGTGCCCAAGAGGGAAACAAAAAGGACTTTCAGCAGTCTCTGCCATAATATTCATAGACATATTGATATATAGCCTTTAAGAAAATCACTCAGTTTTGTGCAGATATATGGATGACTCATTTATGTTGACAATCCTTATCAGGAACACTTAAGAAAAAAATTTCTTTACCTGGATGTCAGTACCCACACCTCGGACAAAATAAACTAGGGAGCAAAATGTTGTTTTAGATTCTATTATGCAACAAGATGATATGATTTCCTTTTCCAAAGGAAGTGAAAAGGGAAACTAGTAAGCAAGGAACACGTCTCAGTAACTTTACCAACAGTAGAAGAAACATGACTTTTAACGTCTTAATGATCTGTGGTTAAAATAATAGGGATTGATCCTTGCCTTTGATCATCTCATCTTTTGGGGCACCTGTTTCCTTTGCAAAGATTAGCCTCCCTTTTCAATTTTCCTTTGGTCTTCAGATCTATTTGGTGCTGCAATGATATGTTAAAATTTAAAAAAAATGAAACTGCTGGTTCTAATATTTTAAAATGACAAATATCTCTCTCATATCTTCCTCCCATTCTCTGTTCACATTGGCATGTGAACTTGTTCAAGGGAAAAGGTCCAAATGTGCCATAAAAGGGTTGTCCACCACCAAAATGGCACAGGTATATTCTCATGGAGAGAAGCCCCTCTAACTGTCTCTTCAACTCCCAGTATTTCTATTCCCTTCCCAGTACTTTCTATCCTTTGATGTTACTTTCTATAAGCCACATAGAAGCCTTTTTCTGCAAATACCAATTGTATTTCACATTCTAAAATTCTTTCTCATTTAATGAGAAACTGTTTGCTGTCTTGAGGTAAAAATACTTTGCAAGTTAGCATATAGATTTTCCTAGTTTGTCTATCAAGGCAGATTAGTTGAGGCTCTAAAAACAAAATAATTAGAGAAGAGAATCTGCCAGTGTTTACCTTCTTCTGGGTCAATGTGAAATTCCTTTTCAGGACGAGAAACTATACCACCTAGTTGGTAAATGACAAAAGTTTGAATTTCTAACAGTTATAACTGGTGATAAGAATACCTTAAAATCCTTGACAAGAATAAAATGAGATTCTCACTAACCCTAATCCCATGGCTAAAATTCTTGAATAACACAAATATAGTGTATACCAGTAGCATCTTATACCAACTGTTAAGAGTTCTTGCACCTAACATTGGTAAAACTTTTCAAGTATACTGTGTTCCATGCTTATGAAATCACTGTAATCTCTCCAAATTATTTTCCTCCAAATTCCTGAATTTCTCCCAAAGATAACACTTACAATGAAATAAACTCAGAATGGTCTTCCATCTTTGGTGGCAGTTTTGCTTCAAATTAAAATGACTTGTCCAACATATCTTTTGGTGATAATGATTATAACAGGTCTCGTCTCTATTTAAAAAGGGCATGTACTATGCTACAGTCTTTGATGGATGAAATGGTGTTAAAATTGGATGAGGACATTAATACCATGCAAATGCATCTGTGGGTCATGCAGAGGGTGAGCGGCTCCTCAATATGGGGCAATAGAAGGAACAGCAGCAACTGTATATACACACACACACACACTTAACAGTCCAAAGTATGGCTTGAAACCAAATGACATTTGACAGAAACAAATGTAAAACCAGGTATTTAGGTTCAAAAGAGAAAGGAGCATGACTTAATGATAGTATTTATAAAAAATATTTAGAGGCATTAGAACAATCTGCTGCTAAGTCACTTTAGTCGTGTCCAACTCTGTGCAACCCCATAGACGGCAGCCCACCAGGCTCCCCCATCCCTGGGATTCTCCAGGCAAGAACACTGGAGTGGGTTGCCATTTCCTTCTCCAATGCATGAAAGTGAAAAGTGAAAGTGAAGTCAATCAGTCGTGTCTGACTCTTAGCGACCCCATGGACTGCAGCCTACCAGGCTCCTCCGTCCATGGGATTTTCCAGGCAAGAGTACTGGAGTGGGGTGCCATTGCCTTCTCTGTTACAACAATCTAAGATGTAGCAATTTTAAAAGGTCATTAAGACCTAAGATGCTAAGAGAGTCTAAGAACAAGTAGCAAGGTTCAGGATTAATCAGACCACTTCTGAAATAGTTTTAAAACTCATTTTCACTTGATTTCTAAATTGGATAAGTAGTAAATTTCCACTGTCAAAAACACTGAAAAGACAGAAAGGTATGATACTCATTATCACACTGCTTGGTATTTCTCTGGTACTTTTCTATAGATGCTAGATAAATTACATAAATATAAAATGTGCTATTTTATAGCCTACTTTGCTACTTAGTAAGAAATCACATTTTCCCAATGTCACTAAGTTATTCTACAACATTTTCAGTTGCTACATTTTGCCATAATCTATTTAACCATTCTTCTATTGTCATTTTTTTTCTATATGATAAATAAGTTTCTTTTTGAATTTTTGAACACTCTTCTGATTTTTTTCTTTTATTGTTCCAGCATGCAGTGGTGTCTGCTTCCCTGCCTCCTTGTCAAAATTGGTATTTTTTTCATTTTTGCCAAATTTACCATGCAAAAAAAGGTGAATAGCTTTAAATAGATGGGGAAACAGTAGAAACAGTGTCAGATTTTATTTTGGGGGGCTCCAAAATCACTGCAGATGGTGACTGCAGCCATGAAATTAAAAGACACTTACTCCTTGGAAGGAAAGTTATGACCAACCTAGATAGCATATTGAAAAGCAGAGACATTACTTTGCCAACAAAGGTCTGTCTAGTCAAGGCTATAGTTTTTCCAACAGTCATGTATGGATGTGAGCGTTGGACTGTGAAGAAAGCTGAGCGCAGAAGAATTGATGCTTTTGAACTGTGGTGTTGGAGAAGACTCTTGAGAGTCCCTTGGACTGCAAGGAGATCCAACCAGTCCATTCTGAAGGAGATCGGCCCTGGGATTTCTTTGGAGAGAATGATGCTAAAGCTGAAACTCCAATACTTTGGCCACCTCATGTGAAGAGTTGACTCATTGGAAAAGACTCTGATGCTGGGAGGGATTAGGGGCAGGAGGAGAAGGGCACGACGGAGGATGAGATGGCTGGATGGCATCACCGACTCGATGGAGGTGAGTTTGAGTGAACTCCGGGTGTTGGTGATGGACAGGGAGGCCTGGCGTGCTGCGATTCATGGGGTCGCAAAAAGTCAGACATGACTGAGTGACTGAACTGAACTGAACTGAAGCTTTAATTAGCATTGAATTGATTATCATTGAAGGTAAATATTTTTGCACATTTTTTGACACTTTATATTTTTTTCTTTCATGAATTAGCCATTCCAATATTTTGTCTATTTTTCTATCACAGTGAGAGTCACAACACTTTGAAGATACAGACAAATAAGAACCCATTTGAAAGAGATAGAACCAGGATCACTTGGAAACTGGAAGTCATATCATACCAGGAATTGAAAACATTTATGTGGATTGATAGAATGTTTAAAGGAGAACTGAATTCAAACATTTAAAAAGTATTAATGGAGGTGCAAAATTAATGTTAAGTTCTGTGACTCCATTGGACAGAACTATTGCCAATGAATGAATTTCAGATTATGTCTCAGGAGAACATTCATAAGAGTCCAAAAGTAAAGTGTGGATTTTTAGAATGAGTGGATTTGTGTGACATCTTTTCAGATAGATCAGACCATCCCCTTGTTCAGTGTTTCACCCAACTAGAAATTTGGACTTACTGACCCTACCCCAGACTCCCTTCAAAGCCCACATTCTATGAGATAGGATGCAACTCTGAGTGGGAAGTTTTCATTCAAACTGAAGCTGTGTAAAAGTTAGCCTAAAGTGGCTGTATTTTGGGGGGCCCTTGCTTTACCAGCACTGTATTCAGAAGACATCTTTTAAAACAAGTTATTTCTGATGATGGCAAACATCACCAAATTCATGTTCAGAGTTGGTTCTTGAATTCTGCGGATACATTCAATTGCTGCTAGATACACACACACAACTTCCCTGATCATCTGATTGTTAAGACTCTGAGGTGCTTCCACTCCAGGGGACACAAGTTTGATCCCTGGTCTGGGAACTAAGGTCCCACATGCCACATGGCATAGCCTTTTCACCAAAAAAAAAAAAAAAAAAAAATCTGTTTTTTGGGCAGATTTTTCTCTGGTGGCTCAGACAGTAAAGAATCTGCCTGCAATGTGGGAGACCTGGGTTCAGTCTCTGGTTTAGGAAGATCCCCTGGAGAAGGGAATGACATCTCACGCCAGTATTCTGATCTGGTGAATTCCATCGACTGGGGAGCCTGGCAGGCTACAGTCCATGGGGTTGCAAAGAGTGGGACACGACTGAGTGCCTTTCACTCTCATCACTCACACACACCCTAACAGACATACCCTACATCACCACCACCCCCAGCTTTACAACTGCCTAACACTGACTTCATTCTTGTAATACTTCACAAGGAGCCATAATTTCCTTTGCTTCCCTGTGAGGGAAATTTGTTCACATTTCATATATCCACATTTTTATATACTTGCTATTGTGCTATGTCTTTGAAATGTAATGACTCAAGAAAATTACATTTAGTATCATAGCATTCCTCATGTTGTAACTTATTATAATGGATATTACTGTAGATTTAGGAGTCATTTATATTGTCCACCTTTTCCTATTACTGCTAGATTAAATAAATTCTTCATATTGAATTTAGTTACATTTTTCAGTTTTCTAATCTGTACCACTCACTTTCAGTATATTTATAGTCCTTTTGTCTGATATTGTAGTTTCAAAATGATGCCTTGAATATTTTAAGTTTTGAGCCATCAATGCCCTTTTCAAATTGCCCTCTTAAGATTTTTGTAAAATAATGTTCTCCATAATACAACTTTAAGTTACCTGCCTTTTCCTTTACTAGACTTTAATCCAAAAAGGCTAATTGAACATTAAGTATTTTAATCATCTCACACCATCAAATCTGTCTCCTTGTTACTGAGACTTGGATAGGCCATAAGCTTGATTGTGTTCCTGGCAATGTAACTAGAGAGAAACGTCGATAATATAATTGGTATATAACTAAGGAATTAGTCCTGATCTTTAATATCTATAAAAAAATTATTTCAACAAATATACACTGAATATAACCAAATTCATGGTACTTCATTAGAGCTTTGGAAAATACAGGAATGGGTAGGCTGTAGTATTTATCTTTATGGAGTTTACTGAAGAACTAGGAACATAAATCAAAATTTCTGGTAATACCAGATGGCCCAGAACAAGAAAATAAACAAAAGAATGATGTAAAAAAATATATACGTTATATGGAAGAGTAAGAAGTATAAGGAAATGATGATTCAGTTATAAAACCTGTCATTGCATTATGTCTGACTCTTTGCGACCCCCTGGACTGCAGCCCACCAGGCTCCTCCGTCCATGGGATTCTCCAGGCAAGAATCCTGGAGTGGGTTGCCATTTCCTTCTCCAGAGGATCTTCCCGACCCAGGGATTTAACCCACGTCTCCTGCATTGCAGGCAGATGCTTTAATCTCTGAGCCACCTGGGAAGCCCATTATATGTACAAGTAATGTTCAAATACATCTATAGGGTGAATATACCACGTGTTATGACTATATATGTTAGATCTCAGGAAATGCATTTTGAACCACTATTAGCAATGCCTTTTGGAAATCATTAATATAGGAGATTGCCACCAAGACATAAAGATGCTTTCATCTAAAACAAGATGAGCCTTCTTGAGAGCAGTATCTTGTAGAATAGCAATGTTTATTTGAAAATGTAGGGGTTATTTTTGGAAAATGAAATAAATATGTCCACAATACAGTGCAATAAAAATATCTTTTCCCTTGTATTGTCTGGAATTTGCTAGCCTTGACTCCAGTCAAGGCTTTGGTACTATTTTTAAATGTATTCATTGAGCAAATAACACCTTTAAAGGACATTTCAAAGTAAGCTGTAAATTCAAATAACATCAGAAGTGGAGCCAATGTAGGTAAATATGGATTCATTTTATCCTATTTATCCATGTAGATCAATTAGTCTTTTGTTATTATTCTCTATATACATTCACTCTCAGCTTTAGGAGTTACCATGAATGTGAGTTACTCTGATTATGCTTTTTCTCATGATGGTTTCATCTATACTTATCTACTGAGCTTGAATGAAAATTTTCTAATGTAGCAATATGCATCTAATTGAAGACTTGAGCAGGGCTAAGAAACAGACTGGGAAAGCAGAAATCATAATATGTACCTGCCCTGTCAGCTGTTGTCTACAATTTCCAAAGAAAATCTAATGAAGGAATCATACTTTTTCCTTTGATTAAATAAATTTCATGACCTAAATAACCTACTTACTCTGGGAAACATTTCTGTCCTGTGTAGTAGTTACCTTGAATGGGGAATAGGGTAAAGGGAGAGGAGAGAGGTAGTTGCAAGATCAGATATTAATAATTTTATGTATCTCTTCTCAACCTCTGTGGTTATCTTACATTCTTTTTTAATGGTTGGTTCTCCTTCTCCATTACATACCAGCTCTCATGAGTTATGGTCATTGAGTTCACACACAAAAAAAGATTCTCATATATTTGATCAAATGATTTTCAGAGATGCCAGAGTAACTTAATGGAAAAAGAATATCTTTTCAACATGCAGTATTGAAATAACTGGATATCTACATGGAAAAAAAATCTCAATTATTCCCTCATACCATACAAAAAAATTAACTTGAAAAGGATGATTGATCTAAGATTTGAAGATAAAGGAAAAAAATAATTTTAGAGGAAAACAAAGTATAAAATCATCATGACTTTTGGTTAATAAAGATTTCTTAGTATATAAAAATCATAAAAGAAAAATATTAATAAATGAGACACAAATTTAAACTTTTTGGAAAGACCCTATTAAGAAAATGAAAATACAAGCCATCAAGAGGAAAAGATACTTGCAAATGACTCATTCTGAATAGATATGAATTCTTAAAACTAAATAATAAAAAGACAAACATTTGATTTTAAAATGATTTAAACATATGCCTCACAAGAAAAGATATAAAAATGGTCAATAAACACATTAAAAGGTATTTAACATTACAGTGAACAGGAAATATCAATTAAAACTGAACACTTTACTAGGGATGAGGGACATATTGGTGAAAAAAATTCAACATAGTTCTTGTTTTTATAGAGTTTATAGTATAATGATAGAGACAAACAAGTTAATATGCTTTCACAAACAATTGGATAAGTGCTGAGATGGAAAAAATACAGATGCTTTGGAGATGATGACAGAGGAGATCTTATCAGAGACAACAGATTGGACAAAGAGATTATCAAACCAGGCTTTCTGATAAAAGTGAATTTAAGTTGAGATCAATAAGATGAACAGAAACAAACTGAGTAAAAAGGGTATGAAGAATATAAGCATGCACAAGGAACAGTCTAATGCAGAAAATCATGAAGAGAGAAAGCACAAGTTCAAGAATCTAAAAGAAGTGTACTACAGATGGTTGGAGAGAAACCACAGGGGTGAGAGGCAGAAGATGGCAATAGGAGATAAATAAGCAATTCAATCAGATATCAGACCACAAAAGTCTTCATATCTTGTCATAAGATATTTTAACTTTATTATGAAAGCAACATATGGAATGTATAGAAAAAAAAAATTAAATAAATCCAAATTTGAAAGAAGTAAAACTGTCACTATGTGCAGATTACATAATACTATACACATAAATCCTAAAGCTGCCACCAAAAAAATCAGAGCTAATAAATGAATTCAGCAAAGTTTCAGGATATGAAATTAATATGCAGAAATCTGTTGCAATTCTATATACTACCAACAAGCTGTCATAAAGAGACATTACGAAATCCATCCAGCTTAGCATTGCATAAAAAAAATCAAAATACCCAGGAATAAATCTAACTAAGGAGGTAGAAGACCTGTACTCAGAAAACTATAAGACACTGATGGATTAACTTGAAGAATGAATTGGAAGAATTAATATTAGTAAGTGACCATATTGCCCAAGACAATCTACAGAATCAATGTGTACAGCACGGGGAATATAGTCAGTAATAATGTAATATGGAACTTCTCTTGTGGTCCAGTGGTTAAGAATCCACCTGCCAATGTAGGGGGCACAGGTTCAATCCTGATGCAGGAAGATTTCACATTCTATGGGTCAACTGAGCCCATGCACCACAACTATTGATACCTATGGACCCTAAAGTCCATGCTTCGTAACAAGAGAAGAAACTTCAATGAGAAGCCTGTGCACTAAAATTAGAGAGTAGCTCCTTCTCGCTGCAATTAGAGAAAGCCCATGTGTAGCAACAATGACCCAGAATGGCCAAAAATTAGTTAATTAATTAATTTTTAAAAAGTTAAGATGAAACATGCATCATGAATGTCAATATATAGAAGGAAAATTGTAAGATCTCCAAAAAGACAAAAATGTCTTTGATATCTGATGTTCTGAATGGACAACATTTATTATTCATTTAAAATGCATTTACTTAACAAAGTTTTACTAAGTAATTGTTGGAAGTTTAAATAAAAGTAGTCTGGGGCATTTTTAAGGTAGGAAAATATAACATTTCAAATTAGTACTCAAGCCTGGTGCTAGGTTATCTATATCACAGCTGGAATGTGGCAAAGGGATAGGAAAAAAAAATAGTAAAGTCTTTCAGATCTATACCACCTATGGCTAAAATAAAGTTGAGCTTTCTTGTCTGGCTCTAATGATAGAAAATATTCCTGATTTGGGAACACAAAGTGACATTTCAGAACTCCTGGCAGAAAGAAAAAAGTTAACTTTAGAATATATTACTATAAGTAATCATTTCAGGAACTTCTCTGTTATCCTTCTCAAAGGAAAAACTTGTGAATGATATAGACATGAAATTGAAGAAAAAATAAAATACTCAACCAAAAGAAAAGATAAGAAAATTACATCAGGTATAATATTGGGTTCTTTTATTGCCCAGTGTATTAAGGTTAGATAGCTGTTCTTTTTCTTTTCCCAACACACATTCTTTTCTTTTCCCTGTATATTCATCCAGTAACAAATCATTCGGAGAAGGTAATGGCAACCCACTCCAGTACTCTTGCCTGGAAAATCCCATGGGGTCGCTAGGAGTTGGACAGGACTGAGCGACTTCACTTTCACTTTTCACTTTCATGTATTGGAGAAGGAAATGGCAACCCACTCCAGTGTTCTTGCCTGGAGGATCCCAGGGATGGGGGAGCCTGGTGGGCTGTTATCTATGGGGTTGCACAGAGTTGGACATGACTGAAGTGACTTAGCAGCAGCAGCAGCAACAAATCATGATCATGTAGGTAGTCCAGGATGGACCTGTAGTCCACGATGGGCCAGTAGTCCAGGATGGACCAAAGTTTGTTCTGTATCACATTGGCCATGATAATTGGTTTGGTATGGGTATCTATTCCAAGAAGAAACCATCAGATCTCTTTCTCATGACTGATGCATAGATTCTGGGAGAATGAAATTAACTCTTCCCAATGGTGTTACTGCAAAGTTATGGTAACAGGCTATCTGGCCAATAGCTATCACCTCTTTAATGAGAAAAATGACCATGATGCATGTAAGAGAAGGGATAAAAGTTTTCTTGATACTTTTGAACCCTCAAAAAATCACGAATGATGTCATTCCAGTATGTTTCTCAGGATTACATGAGTCAATAATGCCCCCTTTTCTCTTTTGCTTCTGAGAAACTGTCTAAAAGCAAAATTGTATTTTTGCTATTTTGTGATTTCCTGTCAAACAATCTAGACTAATAAAATCTACCAACAACATGAAGGTCCCATGTTTTGAAAGATACTGTCTACTACATTGCATTTATTAAGTAAAAGTAATTTGTTTTACATTTTTAATAACTGAGAAATTTTACATCTATTCTAAACTTTGAATAAGAATAAGAAAACAAAAATTACTAATTGAGCTGGCAAAATTCCAACCAAAAGAAATAAATGTAATGCTTCACTAAAGTTTGAAAGTTTAATTAAAGGTAAATATACCATTCAGTTCAGTTCAGTTCAGTCGCTCAGTCGTGTAGGACTCTTTGCAACCCCATGAATTGCAGCATGCCAGGTCTCCCTGTCCATCACTATCTCCCGGAGTTCACTCAGACTCTCGTCCATCGAGTCCATGATGTCATCCAGCCATCTCATCCTCGGTCGTCCCCTTCTCCTCCTGCCCCCAATCCCTCCCAGCATCAGGGTCTTTTCCAATGAGTCAACTCTTTGCATGAGGTGGCCAAAGTGGCATTACTGTGAAGTTTTTCAAAATATCACAAAAGTTTTGGAATCTACATTATTATCCTCAAAGTGCTTGAGATTTCAGACACTTCACTGTGGCAACTATGCTCACAAAGATAAATCTCTCATAGCATTTACAATATAACAGTGTAACACATGATTTCCTTGCCTATATCTCCTATCAGACCTTCAAATTTTTGGAAATAGAGAGTGGTTCAAAAATTACTATCTTTCCCTTAATATATGCTTTTTCCATTCTCTCATAATGACAGAGATTCTAATTTTTGACTGGGAATATAGTCACATAAATTTGCAGATGGGAATAAGCATATTAAATTCTGGTCAATGACATGTACGCATGGATATTGTATAGCATGAGGTTGATACTTTCTTTAAAAATAGCTAACAATTTTCTAATATCATTTAAGGAATAAACACACTCCACTCTTCTCCCACTGACTAAAGCTAAAATGATACAGCTACACCAGAAACACCTGGGCTATCTCTAATAATGTTAAGCATGTAACTACCTTATGACCTAGGTATTTATATTTAAAAAAAAACTTATTCAGAACAAAAAAATGTATGTGAATATTTATATTAATATTATTTAAAATCACCTCAACTGGAAAGAGTCAAAATATTCTTCAGTGGTTGAAAGGATTAATTGCGGTATATCCACACAGTGGGCTATTGCTCTGTAATAAAAAGAATAAGCTATTATTCACACAATAGGATGGATTTCAGTTACATTATACTATATCAAAGAAGGAGCTTCCTAGGTTGTGCAAGTGGTAAAGAATCCACCTGCCAATGCAGGAGATGCAAGAGACGTGGGTTCGATCCCTGAGTTGGGAAGATTCCCTGAAGTAGGAAATGGTAACCCACTCCAGGATTCTTGCCTGGAAAATTTCATGGACAGAGGAACCTGGTGGGTTACCATTCATTGGGCCACAAATAGACACGACTGAGTGACTGAACATATAACATATAAGAAGCCAAAGCTAAAAAGTTGAATGCCTTTATGATATATAATTCCGTTTATATGACATTCTGTAAAAGGCAAAACTATAGAAATGGAGAACAGGCCAGCAGTTGCCAGGGGTTGGGTTTGTTGAGGAAGTTGATTACAAAGAGGTAGTATGAAGAAATTTGGGGGCTGATGGAATTACTCTGTATTTTATCTGTGATGGTGAAACTGAGCAGGACCCTTTGAGGCCCCCTGAAGGCTTTCAAACAGTTGCTAATCTAGAAAGGGAGTAGCAGCCAAGAAACAGTAAAGCACCCTAGAGGCAGGGTCCTACTTCCACCTCAAGGGATACACCTAACTTTATCTTCGAGCTTTTCACAGAACTAAAATCCCCACTGAATGGAAGATACTAGCATTCTTCATTCCAGGGAACTCATCAAGAGACCACTTGAGGACACATTAAAGGAGTGCTGGCCCTGCACACACCCTGATTCTTATCACAACTCTACCTTTCAACCATTGCTATAAATCTGCTTACCAAATCTTCCCAGTTGAGACACACTGTTTTGAGGGACATGACCCCACTTTCCTGGCAAAGTAGTATAGCTATTCTTTTCTACTTCAGCCAAAAATCTGTCTCTCAGATTTGATTCAGCATCAGTGCACAGAGGCCGAGTTTTCAGTGGTGGCTATCCAAATCTACATAGGTGCTAAAACTCAAAACTGTATGCAAAAAGTTGATTTTTCAATATGTAAACTAAAATAATGATAATTAAAAGGCTTTCAAAACTGGACAGCTGATACCCAAACTTTGTCCCTTCTACTTTGTCCTGGGAACATGAATGCCAGTTTGGACCATGACAACATGGATGGTGGCAATTACCTGGAAACAAGCAATACCTCAACTGCATATTATTTTGGGATTTCCTGATAGCAACAGTCAAAACTATTCTAATTAATATAGTCAGTATCTTTCATTTAATGATCCCCCCAAATCTAACAATGTGTGCACTCAGTAAATAACTATTGGGCAAATAAAGATTACTTTAAATGAAATGTTACCAATTAATTATCAAAATACTATATTCCTCAGTTAGGCAAGCAATAAAATATTGTTAAAACCATTTCACTAATGAGTTGAAAGCAAAGTGTTTATCATCATATTCTTCCCTGGTAAGATGATGGATGTAGTTGGGTCTGTCCTGGATAGAGTCAGGCATTGTATCTATGGAACCACCATATGAAATAATCCAGTTAGCTGATTTAAAGCTATTTAATCTAAATACAACTGTCAACTCTCTCCTGGCTCAGGTTTCCAGGACTCTGACTGGTGTCATTCCTGTCCACACTTTCCTGGACTGTTCAATTTAGATTAAAATTCTTGTTTTGAAGACTCTGAATTCCCAAACACTCCATCATATATATCAGATTCTAATACTGCAATCTGTTGGAGTATTAGAATGCCTTTTTAATTAAAAAAAGGCAATACTTCAGAGGTGCCTTTACTTTGAAATAACCTTTGTAAATCCTGTGAACAAGTATCTCACATTTAAAAATTTCCTGTAGCAATGAGAACAACACTTCAACAATTTTTTAGAAATCCAGTTGCTAATTCAGTAATTATGCATTTTCCACAGTAAGGATTAAATCTGGAATTTGGAAGATGCTCTGGTCTCATCCTGTCACCTTCTTCATCATATATATCACCCCCCACACCCCCCCTACACACTCCTGTCTCTCCTATTTTGGAAATAAGTATTCTTTTCAATACTTTTCATATCCCTATCTGGATCTACCTTTGCAGCTTCCCTGGTGGCTCAGAGGGTAAAGTGTCTGCCTGCAATGCGGGAGACCTGGGTTTGATCACTGGGTGGGGAAGATCCCCTGGAGAAGGAAACGGCAACCCACTTCAGTACTCTTGCCTGGAAAACTCCATGGATGGAGAAGCCTGGTGGGCTACAGTCCATGGAGTTGCAAAGAGTCCAACGTGACTAAGCGACTTCACTTTCACTAACATTAAAATATTTCTTTTAAAAGTAGCAATAATGAAAACCATAATTCAAAAGACTAGAAAAGGAAAAATAAATATTCTTATAGCGAGTCATTGAACAAAGGGAAAGAAGGAAATGGTCAGACATTTTCAGCAACACGTTTATCAGTTGTTTGCCCCTCACTGGGCCTTTGGTCTATATATTTATGGTTGCTCTGGTGCTATAGCTGCTGTTGGACTCTAGAGATTAGACCTCTTTTCTGCAATGGATCAAAATGTGATTATGGTTTTGGATCAAAATCAGAGGAGCACTTTGAGGCCTTAAGGCTTCTGAACTCTGACAACACGAGGATGTTAGATCAAAGTGTCAGTAGCAGAACACCTATTTCGTGTAGGATGAATAAATCCTGGGGAATTAAAGGTGTTCAGAATTTCTGTGTCTGACTTTTCTGACATTATTTGAAAACTTTGATGTACTTTAGCTGGCTCACTTTTCTGAGTCTATATTCGCCTATCACAATAACTCTTCAATAGAATCTTTATGGAAAATTTTACTCGAAGAAAATGAGTTTAATATTTTTTTAATTGGGAGATTGTCAATAAAAATTTATTAATTCAGCCAGTCAGTAATATATATACATGTAGGGAAAGATGTTATAAGTAAAAGATCAACCAGTCTTTTAGGAGTTTATCACTTAATAGTAAAGATAAAATATGTACATCAAAAATTACTATTTGAAAAGCATGATAAGAGGTTCTGATTCTAGCGACGGCATACTAACTTGTACAGGACTAACTTCAACTGTCAAGAAAAACTGGGAAAGCTGAATAAAATATGAACCAAAAAAAAAGGGGGGGGTCTGTTGGAAAGCATTGGGAAGCCATCAAGGGAGCAAGATTCTTAGAGAAGGGAAGTACAAAGATATAAGCCTGACACTTGGCTCTGCTTTTCCCTTCAAAGCATTGGCTGATTTGTAGGCAGCCTCTGAGAGGCTGAGAAGCGAAGCAAAATTTTAGACTAATAGGGCTTGTAGTAAAAAAAAATTCAAGTTTGAGGCCCTCAAAGAGAAGAAACTATGGTAAACATCTAAGGTTTCCAGTTGATATCTTTCAAAGGATCACTCAGGAGGAAAAAAGGTTAACAAGAAATAGGCCAGCCCCACATGAAACCAGATTCCAATCATCCCTATTCTCAAAGTGAGTTAAAGTAATTTATCCCCAGCTAACTGCCTTCTAGCAGGGAAAACAAAACAAAACCTATTAAAGAAAATATTTCATATGACCCTAAATCAAATTATGTCTGTTATTTTTTATATGTAAGATCTCAAAAGTTTTTATTAAAAATTTAATAGGCAAATCAATAGAAGAGAACAATAAGGGAAAAAAGTAGATAACAGAAATGAACCTGTGGAAAATACAAATATTGTGGTTATCATATATAAAAACAAAAATATCTATGACCAATATACTCAAGAAAAATATGGCAAGATGAACAGTTCAACCGATAAATAAAAAATCTGGACTCCCCTGGAGATCTAGTAGTTAAGACTCCATGCTTCCAATACAGGGGGCCTGGTCAATCCCTGGACACGGAATGAATCCCTTATGCCTACAGGCTGCAACTAAAACCAAGCACAGCCAAATGAAAATTAAATAGATTTGTTTTTTTTTTTAAAGAAGGAAAACAGTTGAGGTATACAAAGAACTATCTGTGTCCAAAGAGTGAAACTGAATTATGCGATCACAGATCAGCACCACCCCCTCTTCCCCACACCAGAAAAAATCAAGTAGAAATTTTACAACAAGAAAATTACAAAAACTGAAAATGAAACTCAGTAAATGAGTTCAATAGCAGACTGGACATAGCTGAAGAGAAGAAAGACCAGTGAACTGGTTAGTATTAGAGATCCAAGTTTGTACAGGAAAAATTTAACCTGCATGTAATTGAAGTCCTAGAAGGAGAAAAGGAGTGTACATATTTGAAGAAATGCAGTCAAATTTTTCTAAAACAAAAAGATATCAAGCATGGATTCAAGAAACACTTTAAACTCCAAGAAGAATAAACACAAAGAAAGCAACCCTTAAACATCTCATAATACAGCTGGGAAAAAAGGAAGAGAAATTCTTAAAAAAGGTTAAAACAAAAAAACAAAAAACAATCATTTCAAAGGAGCGACAATAATATTGACAGATGGCTTCTCAATAGAAATAATAAAACCAGAAGATAATGTAATGCCATCTTCAATACTGCCAACTTCAAATTTTTAACCAGTGATAATAGAAGTATGAAATCAAGACAAAGGCATTTTCACAAAAATGTATTTTTCACCAGTAAACCTAGGATGAAAAAGAGATGAAAGAATTTCTTATGACAGAAGATAGAAATCTATCCTAAATGGAAATAAAGAAATATCAGAAGTATTAGATACACAAAACAATAAAAAGATTGATGTGTAAGTAAATATGTATTGATAGCATATGATCAAGTTGTGAAATTTAAAATATGTTAAATAGAAATATATGACACAAAAACTAATAGGCATGAAAAGGATAAATAAATTTTTTAAAATCCCTTATATTAATCAGGAAATGGTAAAATACAGATTCATTTCAGACTTTAATAAAGGAAGGATGGATTGAAATCTTGAGCTAACCACCAAAAAATAATAAAAGATGATACAACTAACAAGTACTAGAAATAGAAAATATGATAAGAATAATTAATGTAAAAGCAGGCAATAAAATATAGTGAAGAAGTATCAAACATATGAAACAAATGGAATCCAAATAGTAAAACCTACACTCTTACTGTCCAATATATCAGCAAATAAATTAGATGTGGTGGTGGTGGTTTAGTCACTAAGTCATGTCCAACTCTTTGCGACCTCATGGACCGTAGCTCACCAGGTTCCTTTGTCCATGGGATTTTCCAGGCAAGAATACTGGAATATTCTTGTATTGTTGCCACTTCTTTCTCCAGGGGATCTTCCTGACCAAGGGACCAAACCTTCAGACCTTCATCTCCTGCACTGCAGGCAGATTCCGTCACCACTAGCCACAGAGAAGCCCTAAATTAAACGTACTAATTGATAAATAATGACACAAGCAAAATAAGCTGGTACACCTTAAATATATACAGAATAACTGAACATTAAATGATAAAAGCAGATAAACTGCACAAACACTAATCAAAGAAAGCTAATGCATCTGGACCAACATCAAAGCAGATTTGAAGGCAAGAAGCTTCACTAAAGATAAAGTAGGACATTTCATCATAAAATGGTCAACTCACTAGACAGATATAAAAGTTTCAAATTTGTTCACTTAATAATAGAGGCTCAAAGTATATAGAACAAAATCTGACTGAAATAAACTGAGAAGTGGGGGGAAAAAAAACACACAACTATATTGGGAAATTTTAACAAACTACAATCAATAAGTGATATTAAAAAAGAAAGCAATTTATAAACAGGTAGGAATTTAGAACTTTTGATTAATGCAAATAACAAAGTTATCATAACTGAAATATATACAACACTGCACTCCAAAATAACAGAATATATATTTAAAAAATTTTTTTTTGAGATGAACCATTTTTAAAGTCTTTATTGAATTTGTTAAATATTGCTTCTGTTTTATGTTTGAGTTTTTTGGCCACAAAGCATCTGGGATCTTACCTCTTTGACCAGGGATTGAACTTTCACCTGCCTTAAAAGGCAAAATCTTAACCACTGGGCTGCCAGGGAAGTTCGAGCACACATTCTTTTATTTTTTTTATTTTTATTTTTTAAAATAAATTTATTTATTTTAATTGGAGGCTAATTACTTTACAATATTGTATTGGTTTTGCCATACATCAACATGAATCCGCCACGGGTGTACACGTGTTCCCCATCCTGAACCCCCTCCCACCTCCCTCCCTGTACCATCCCTCTGAGTCCATCCCAGTGCATTAGCCCCAAGCATCCTGCATCCTGCATCGAACCTGGACTGGAGATTCATTTCATATATGATATTATACATGTTTCAATGCCATTCTTCCAAATAATCCCACCCTCTCCCTCTCCCACAGAGTCCAAAAGGCTGTTCTATACATCTGTGTCTCTTTTGCTGTCTTGCATACAGGGTTATCATTATCATCTTTCTAAATTCCATATATATGCATTAGTATACTGTATTGGTGTTTTTCTTTCTGGCTTACTTCACTCTGTATAATAGGCTCCAGTTTCATCCACCTTATTAGAACTGATTCAAATGCATTCTTTTTAATGGCCGAGTAATACTCCATTGTGTATATGTACCACAGCTTTCTTATCCATTCATCTGCTGATGGACATCTAGGTTGCTTCCATGTCCTGGCTATTATAAACAGTGCTGCGATGAACATTGGGGTACACATGTCTCTTTCAATTCTGGTTTCCTCGGTGTGTATGCCCAGCAGTGGGATTGCTGGGTCATAAGACAGTTCTATTTCCAGTTTTTTAAGGAATCTCCACACTGTTCATAGTGGCTATACAAGTTTGCATTCCCACCAACAGTGTAAGAGGGTTCACATGGAAAAATTTTCTAGAATTGATCATATGATGAACCACAACACAAGTTTCTAAATATTTCACAGGAAACTGTACCAAGTGTTGTTTTCCAGAGTGGAATAATGCTAATTTTTAAAAAATAGAGATACCTAGAGAATTACCAAGCATTTGGAGCTTAATTAATATATATTCCTTTCCAAATAACCCATGGGTCAAAGATGAAAGTTGCAGTGGAAATTTTAAAATATTTTAAACTGGATGATAATGAAGATATGACATAATAATACATGTAAGTCAACTAAAGCTATCCATAGAGATAAATGTGTTGTTTCAAATGTATATAAAAAAGAGAAAGAGAGAGATGTTGAAAAACTGTGAACTTAGCATCCATTTAAGGAAGGTGAGAAAAGAACAGTAAAAATAAATGAAAGGAAAGCAAAAGATTGGAAACATACCTAACCCCAAGACCCCAGTAAGGAGACAAATAGTAAAGCAAAATTCCATTTTTTATAAAATCCATGCTATTTGGCTCTCTCTTTGACTGTTTCTTCTAATTTTTGTCATCCTTTGGCTATTAGGATTATTTGGCTCATCACTCACAGAGCATTGATGCTTCTATTTTCTTCTATCCTATCTATGTTCATAATGATTTGTGACATTGAAGTAAATCGTACATTGAATAAGCAATTTAAGATTATGAGTAACACACAACTTTGTGCTTTGTACAGTCCCTTTAAATTTTATTGAATGGAGGTGAGTTTTCTTTTCCATAGGAAGAAGAATTGAACTTTTTTGGTTATTTCCAAATACTATAACACCACCTGGTCACTTATGTCATTAAAAACAAGGCTCAAATCAGAAATGAAATACTTTGTCTCATGTAACAGTGAATATTCTGAATATTTATTTAGGAATCAAGTCTTCTCCTCTCCCCAGCTCTTAGAGCTTTAGGTTAGAGGCTTCTACTCTCCATTTTTATCTTGTTAGTCTCCTCGCCCATTTGCTATGCTCTTTGGCTCCCAACTGGAGTCTTGGAGTTGGGTATGTGAAGGGAAGAGGAGTAAAGAAATAAGCCTGTTTTTACTGGGCTAGCTAGCCTCCAGAATGTAGGTTTGGGGGATGGTAACCAGCTACTCTCCTACCAGAGTTCCTTAAAGGTTCCCACAAGGTCCCTCTCTCCTACAGCTCTTTCATCCTGGGATTGATAGATCCACATTCGGGGCAGCTCCTTGACAAAGGTTAAGTACTATCATCATTCCCCCATTATAGATGGAGAAAGTGAAATTCAGGGAAGTCAAGAAAGTTTCTTAATAAGCAACTGAGCAGATTTTTTTTACAGGTCAGATGGACCACAAATCTTGAGCTGTTTTCAAGTTACCAGGGAGCATAAGATCTAGAGGGAGAGTTAAGAAAGCACCTGGAAGGACAGAGAAGAATCAGGTTGAACTTGAAATATGCACAACATAAGTTGTGAGTTTAAGTTATCTTCAGGGTCTTGCTGAGGACTGTACCCTGGGAGACTGCCACTCAGCTTCAAGGAGACTGCTCTAAAGAGGTGGGGGAAAGCCAGTTGATATATGATTTTTGGCAAGGATACATGCAGTCAAGCATATAACTTGGTTAAAGGTTACCGCTAATTAAAAAAAAAACAAACAAACAGATATCTCAAGGGAATGATTGTAGTCCTTTTCTATGTATGGGAAGATGCAAGAATCTGGGGTCACTAAAATTTTTCCTGAGATATGCATCTAACCATTTAAGGGGCCTACTTGTCCAAAGTGCAGAGTGTCATATCCTGATATCATCTAACTTCCTCTCTGAACGCACTGTTATTTGGCAACTGCAGTAGATAACAACTTAACCCTTGTAGAACTGGGTGGTGAGCAACCCTCTTTGTTTTAGCAATCCTGATTCTTCTGCTTCCATATGCCAAAGAGGCACATTTTGGAGTGGCGAACTGTTCCCCTTCAGTAGACTAGTTGCATCTGATCTTTTCATGTTTTCAATTTGACTGGTATTAACAGGAATTTCTGATGGCATTCCATGCATTCCATCTTGGTTGGCAAGTCATCTGCTTGTCTGTTCTTAGCACACTATCTTACCTTAGGTTTTGAGTAGATAAGAAAAGCTTCTGGTGAGACTTTCATGAAGAAACAGCTCCTCTGGAAACCATGGATCCCTCTTCTATGATTCTATCATGCCTTTTGCATTTCTTTTCCATGGGGATGATCTTGATCCCTGTCTCCTGTACAATGTCACGAACCTCGTTCCATAATTCATCAGGCACTCTATCAGATCTAGACCCTTAAATCTATTTCTCACTTCCACTGTATAATCATAAGGGATTTGATTTAGGTCATACCTGAACGGTCTGGTGGTATTGCCCACTTTCTTCAATTTAAGTCTGAATTTGGCAATCAGGAGTTCATGATTTGAGCCACAGTCAGCTCCCGGTCTTGTCTTTGTTGACTATATAGAGCTTCTCCATCTTTGGCTGCAAAGAATATAATCAATCTGATTTTGGTGTTGACCATCTGGTGATGTCCATGTGTAGAGTCTTCTCTTGTGTTGTTGGAAGAGGGTGTTTGCTATGACCAGTGCATTCTCTTGGCAAAACTCTATTAGTCTTTGCCCTGCTTCATTCCACATTCCAAGGCCAAATTTGCCTGTTACTCCAGGTGTTTCTTGACTTCCTACTTTTGCATTCCAGTCCCCTATAATGAAAAGGACATCTTTTTTGGGTATTAGTTCTAAAAGGTCTTGTAGGTCTTCACAGAACCGTTCAACTTCAGCTTCTTCAGCATTACTGGTTGGGGCATAGACTTGGATAATTGTGATATTGAATGGTTTGCCTTGGAGACGAACAGAGATCATTCTGTCGTTTTTGAGATTGCATCCAAGTACTGCATTTCAGACTCTTTTGTTGACCATGATGGCTACTCCATTTCTTCTGAGGGATTCCTGCCCACAGTAGTAGATATAATAGTCATCTGAGTTAAATTCACCCATTCCAGTCCATTTTAGTTCGCTGATTCCTAGAATGTTGACGTTCACCCTTGCCATCTCTTGTTTGACCACTTCCAATTTGCCTTGATTCATGGACCTGACATTCCAGGTTCCTATGCAATACTGCCCTTTACAGCATCGGATCTTGCTTCTATCATCAGTTACCTCCACAACTGGGTATTGTTTTTGCTTTGGCTCCATCCCTTCATTCTTTCTGGAGTTATTTCTCCACTGATCTCCAGTAGCATATTGGGCACCTAATGACCTGGGGAGTTTCTCTTTTGGTATCCTATCATTTTGCCTTTTCATACTGTTCATGGGGTTCTCAAGGCAAGAAGTGGCTTCCCATTCCCTTCTCCAGTGGACCACATTCTGTCAGACCTCTCCACGACAGTGGAGAAAGTCGGACACTTGGGTTGCCCCGCAGGCATGGCTTGGCTTCATTGAGTTAGACAAGGGTGTGGTCCTAGTGTGATTAGATTGACTAGTTTTCTGTGAGTATGGTTTCAGTGTGTCTGCCCTCTGATTCCCTCTTGCAACGCCTACCATCTTACTTGGGTTTCTCTTACCTTGGGTGTGGGCTATCTCCTCACGGCTGCTCCAGCAGAGCACAGCTGCTGCTCCTTACCTTGGACGAGGGGTATCTTGTTACCACCACCGTTCCTGACCTTCAATGTAGGATAGCTTCTCTAGGCCCTGGGAGGAGCTACCCTGCGTCCGAGGTCAGGGGCAGCAGCCGAGAGGAGACACCCCGCGTCCGAGGTCAGGGGCAGCGGCCGAGAGGAGCTACCCCACATCCGAGGTCAGTGGCAGCCAGGAGGAGACACCCCGCATCCGAGGTCAGTGGTGGCAGGGAGGAGACACCCCGCGTCTGAGGTCTGGGGGGCCGGGAGAAGCCACCTCGCCCCCGAGGCCAGGAGCGGCAGCTGGGAGGAGGCACCCACGCCCGAGGCCAGGGCCGGCAGCCAGGCGGCCAGGAGGAGCAACCCGAGGAGTGGTGGCGGGGCAGGCACAGGAGGGCCTAGAGGAGCTATCCTACGTTGAAGTCAGAAAAGAGAATACTTGTGCACTATTGGTGGGAATGTTAAATTGCTACAGCCACTATAGAAAACAGTATGGAGATTCCTTAAAAAATAAAAAACAAAACCACCATACGATTGAGGAATTCACTTCTGGGTATGTATCTAAAGAAAATAAGAACACTAATTCAAAAATATATACTTAACATAGCAACATTATATACAATAGCTGAGATACAGAAGCAACCTAAGTGTCCATCAACAGATAAAGAAGATATAGAGGCTTCCCTGGGGGCTCAGTCGTAAAGAATCTGCCTGCCAACGCAAGAGACACAGATTCGATTCTTGGTCCAAGAAGATACCACACACTGAAGAACAACTAAGGCCACACACCACAACCACTGAGCCTGTGCTCCAGAGCCTGTGCTCAGGAGCTGTAACTACCAGGACGATGCGCTGCAACTACTGAAGCACACAACCCCTGGGGCCAGGCTCCACAGCAAGAGAAGTCACCACAGAGAGGAGCCTGTGCACCATAACTAGAGAACAGCGTCTATGCTCCACCATTAGAGAAAAGCCCACACAGCAATGAAGACACAGCACAGCCATACACAAACAAAACCTTTTTAAAAAAAGATGTGATTTTATACACACACACACAGTGGGATATTGTCCAGACATAGAAAAAATGAAATCTTGCCCTTTCAGACAACATGCATGAACCTGAGAGAATATTATCCTAAATGAAATAGACAAAGACAAGTATCTGATGATCTCACTTATTTGAGATTAAAAAAAGAATTATAACAAAATATATAGACTCAGAGAACAAACTACTGCTCGCCAGAAAGAACAGCCTCTATGCTCCACCATTAGAGAAAAGCCCACACAGCAATGAAGACACAGCACAGCCATACACAAACAAAACCTTTTTAAAAAAAGATGTGATTTTATACACACACACACAGTGGAATATTGTCCAGACATAGAAAAAATGAAATCTTGCCCTTTCAGACAACATGCATGAACCTGAGAGAATATTATCCTAAATGAAATAGACAAAGACAAGTATCTGATGATCTCACTTATTTGAGATTAAAAAAAGAAATATAACAAAATATATAGACTCAGAGAACAAACTACTGCTCGCCAGAGGGAAGAGATTTTTGTCATATATAAAAATTATCAAATCATTCATTATGTTGTATCTAATGTAATATTTTAAGTCAATTATACTTCAAAATAAATAAAATTAATGAAATGATAATCAGTTTTTCTAGCATTAAGATCATCCTCCTCTCCACTCTAGTACAACTACTTAAGAGTCTACTTATTTGAGGCACTTAAATTGTTTCTCTAGCCCATTAAAATTAAGTAAGATTTTTCTTTTGTAGAGTTACAACCAGATGTATTATACAAATCAAAACAAGAACACTAATTTATTACCTGCTACCTTAGACAACCATATTCAAAAGGATATGATTCAAAGACAGTGCAAATATTAAGATATCTACTTCACCATTTATGAACTAGTAACTAAACAAGTCAGGATGCCAATGAGAATCTCAAGGAATATCTTCTTTCAACTCTACAAAGCTAGGTAGAACTTCAGACAGCCAAGGAAGATTTTTGATTGCTTCTAGTTCTGAGACTGAGAACCAACTGCCTGTTTAGCATGATAAACAATTAAAGCTAGGAGGCTAGTCATAAAATGTATTATATCCACATGGAATATTATTCACCCTTAAAAAGGAATTAAATAACAATAACATGACAACGTGGATGAATTTTAGCTAAGTGAAAGAAACTCATAAAAGACCATATATTATGATTTCATTTACATGAAATGTACAGAATAGGCAACTTCATAGCAATCACAGTACCACACAGTACATTACTAGAGGCTAGGGAAAGCCAGAAATAATGAGTACTATCTATCAGGCATGGTGTTCCTTTCCGAATGATGAAAATGTTCTGGGGAATTAGATATGACGATGGTTGTACGATTTATGATTATACTAAAACCATTGAATTCTATACTCTAAAACGGTGGATTTTATGCTACATAAATTGCATTTTCTTAAAGGGGCAAGGAGTGTCATTCAAAGTTTATCCTTTACCATAGGTATCAAAAAAGTATATCTCAATTTAACAGTAACTTATTTTTTAAAAAAGGAGAAGTTAGTGAACAAAAAAGAAAATCTCAACACTTAGTGTTTGTTGAATAAATGAATGTCCAGCAAAGTTTTAAAGTGATAATAAAAATTAAACCAGAGTAACCCTAAAGTTATTAAAAAATCAGATGAGAGTACAAATCATAAATGCTCTATTTTCATTAAAGTTTGTTCACCTTCTCTTCCTCAGATTACTTATTCACAGTAGAAAGAGTAGGCAGGCAGATGGTTGCTTAGCTTTTAGGTACATCCCCTCCCGTGCCTCAATACTTGAGCAAAATCAGGTACCATCTACTAAGGATTTTAGGCTAAAGGAAAGATTAGCCAGATATTATTACCCAAAGCAGTTTCTCTTTTTTCGTGGGATACAAGGCTAGACTACATATTTCAGTCTCTGTAAGTGAGCTTCTAACTGAGTTATACAGCCAGTAGCAAAAGCTATGTGTGCTACTCCTAGGCCTGGTCCAATAAAAACCTTCCACATACAATCCCCCATGCTCTTTCCTTCTTCCTCCAACTCAATGTAGGTATGACAAACGTGGAGCAAAATTGGAAAGGGTCTGTGTCTCCAAAGGAGCCACCCATGTATTAGAAACAATCAATTTAAATTTCACATGGGGAAAGAATTCCTTGGCAGTCCAGAGTTACGACTCAACACTTCCAGTACCGTGGCCCGAGTTTAACCCTTGGTTTGGGTAATATGGCACAGCAAATAAATAAATTTCACATGAACAAAAAATAACATATAACATCTGAGTCATTATATATGTCTTTTGTGGCATATTTGCTACAGCAACTAACTAGAGTTGCCTTAATTCATACATTAGCTCACAAACATGCGTTAAAAATCTCTTAAAAGACATTCTAAATTATCAAAGGTGTGTCACCCCATGGTGCTAAAGAATAGTTTTTATCTTTGTTATTCTGGATGATTTTCTGAATATTATTTTGGCCATTATTTTCTCCAACCTAACATTTCCAGCAAGTATCCTGACAGAAACTATCTATGGCTTCCCGCATTTCATGTTTTTATCTGTACTATGATTGTGAAATCAATATTACATTTTTAGATATATGAGTTAACGACCAAGATCATATACAAATTAAGACTCTTTCACTCTTTTCTCAACATACTACTTAGATCAACACAACAGCATAGTCAATGGACTCGGTTTTCTCAAGGCCTAAGTCACATGAGATGGTATAGTGTTTAAATGAAAAGTACATTTAAACGTTGGGAAGAGCCATATCTTCACAGTCCTGAATGCCATTAAGTAATCAGTAAGGAAATGAAAAGAAAAGTAGAAGGGATGGGAAAGTAGGAAAGAAAGGCCCATCTGGGCAAAGATGGTAGACAACCCCCAAAATCTCAAGTATCATAAAGCTAACCTATACCTATACTGTTGTATCATATCTGAAGATATGAAGAACAATCTTAAACAAGAAAAGATTGTTTCTAGTCTAATAGTTCTCATGTGAATCCAAACTTCAAAATAATCTCAGGAAAAATCCTAAAATCATATCATTTTACTCAAACTAGCCACAAGCTGAGATTAACTTGAAATAAACAAGATTCTGTTCATCCTTCCTATCCCAAAACAATATATAAATGGACTCGGTTTTCTCAAGGCCTAAGTCACATGAGATGGTATAGTGTTTAAATGAAAAGTACATTTAAACGTTGGGAAGAGCCATATCTTCACAGTCCTGAATGCCATTAAGTAATCAGTAAGGAAATGAAAAGAAAAGTAGAAGGGATGGGAAAGTAGGAAAGAAAGGCCCATCTGGGCAAAGATGGTAGACAACCCCCAAAATCTCAAGTATCATAAAGCTAACCTATACCTATACTGTTGTATCATATCTGAAGATATGAAGAACAATCTTAAACAAGAAAAGATTGTTTCTAGTCTAATAGTTCTCATGTGAATCCAAACTTCAAAATAATCTCAGGAAAAATCCTAAAATCATATCATTTTACTCAAACTAGCCACAAGCTGAGATTAACTTGAAATAAACAAGATTCTGTTCATCCTTCCTATCCCAAAACAACATATAACTAATCTGCCAATTTTTAAGCTGTTAATATTCAATGGAAGAAAAAAATAA
The DNA here is from genome assembly GCA_006408695.1 of Aepyceros melampus. NCBI lineage: Eukaryota > Metazoa > Chordata > Mammalia > Artiodactyla > Bovidae > Aepyceros > Aepyceros melampus. The sequence continues at coordinate 58,790 of SJXQ01009607.1, read as the reverse complement.
ATCAAGGCATCAAAAAAATCAGAAAACAAAAAGGAGTAAGGGGGGGAAGAGAAGAGAAGAATCAAAAGACTAATTCAAAATGTTTCCCTTAGAATAGCTAATGAAGATAACTTTAGCCTCGTTTTAATTGCTCTTTCTTTCCATTCATCTTTCCAAAGAGCAAGAGGACATGATTAAGGCAGGAAGAGCCACCTGCTCTACCTGCTCAAAATCAGAGCTTACCTCCTTAGATTGGTGGCCTTTGCCAAGTTTGGAACACCTTTTCCATCTGTTGTCTTCTGCCCCATCAGACTGCTGATAGGCCTATGGGGGGAAGAAAGAGAAACAGACCTGCTAGAACTCCATATCCAACTCATTATTTGCCTTCTCAAAAGGAATCATCAATTCTTACTATTCAAGGAAGGCAGATAATCCAACTGTTACTTGGCCTCAGAAGACAGACATTGGCTTTCAGAAGCTTTCCTTGAACAATTTAGCATTAAATGTCTCAACAGGTAAGCAAGAATCAAATGCTCACTTGAGGGCAAACAAATCAGACACAACCACATCAAAAGAGCAATTGAAGCCTCTGCTCTGCCAATTAAGTCCTTCACCATGTCCCTAACCTTCAACAAAGATTTTTCAAACAGATATTATATACCACCTAAGGTCTCTTTGCAGGGACAATCCATGTTTTCCCTCAGCACATATTCCTATGTATCATCTTCATGATCAAGAACTACTTCCTCATGATCAACCAAAGACAGCAAATTCATTTTCTCTGATTTAATCTTCCAAATTTATAGAAAAACAACTTGGTATCTTCCTTATTCATTTCTTTAGTAAAGAAGAACCAAACCATTTATGTTTATTCTGTTCTCTAAGCTAAATCACCATCAATTCTTTAACTCTTACTCATAAAATTTTCTATGAAACTTTATTCTAGATATTAATTATGAACTTCAACCTTAAGTTTCTCAATCAACAACACGTCTACAGAAATCAAACACTCCAAATACAGATTAAAAAAACATAAAGCAGATCTGAAGGCCACATAGGTATTACCTAATGAAGCAGAAGCAATAAAATGTTAGTATTTACATAAATACTATCTTGCATATCTTGTGCCAAATTGTCTGCTTCCCTGTCATGTACTTTTTAAAAAAAAAATCCTTATATAAGGCCTATTAAATATACAAAATTCTTAGTATTACAAAGAACTAGATTCAAGTTAAATGAACTATACAAAACTTTCTATATAATAAATTTTATTTTTGTTAATTTTTTAAAATCAGGAAATATAAATCTAAACTTTAAAGCTACCTTAACAAATATGCTTTTGACAAAAATATAAATCATCATATCTCTTTACATCATTCTAAAAATAATGTAGAAAGGGACAGCCTACTGACAAGATAAAATTAAAACAGAAGTAACTTATTATAGTATTACTGAAATTCTGAAAGTATTAACATTCCTTACCAATTGCAAGTACAGTAAAAATGCTGATAAAGCTCTATATTGGCCTGAAGCTATTTTTGTTTTTTTTTTTTTAATAACTTTAAAAAAATAGTGACAGAAAATATTTAGGTCCTCTCAACTACTAACTTTAGTGTGAAATTATACCTGTTAGCTGAAAAAAAGATTGTTTTTTCTGTGTTGTGAAAATTCTAATTTATCAACCGTATCATTAACAGATAGCCCTTACTTTAAATAATAATTCTCAAATGTGAAGTATGTTTTAAGCCATTTATTCCTTTAAAATTAAAAATATATTAATGATTTTACTGCCTTCCCATTATGTTCCATCTAATGATGTGCTAATTCTTATGACCAATAAGAAGAGTTCTCTTTCCAATAAGTGTTTCAGGTAAGACTTGAAGGTATTTTATTAGACTAAAATCAATGCCAAATTTGAAAAGCAAATATGGGAGACAGAAGTATCAAAAGGTCTGAGTATAAAACTCTACCATAAAATGTTTTCAGGTGTCAAAAGCATTTTTCCATTTAATTTTAAAAAGTGGATTTTCATTCAAAGGAAGAAAAGGAAGAATCAGAGATTACTTAAGTATCTTAAAATCACTAAATCTTGCCATCTTCTACACAATCCAAGAAAAAAGCCATCTCTTTTAAACTTGAGGGCAACAAAATTTTCCCAAGGAAAAAAATCAAATAAATAATAAACAGTTCTGTAACAACTCTGGGGGCTAATATGTTGTAAATGAAGATTCAAATTCATAAGTTTTAAAAAATTAAATGGAGTTTGCTACTAATTCTTACTTCTCCAATTCTGTACATGTTAAAAATGGCCAAATACTACTAAATACCAAAAACCACTACAGGTTCATATTCTCTGACCCACTTCTGTAACTTTGCTCATGTTCTTTGACCTACTTCTGAGCCACCAGGGAAGCCCAACTATATCCTACAAAAATTACCAAAAGAGGGCAATCCAGGTGTGACAAAATTATTCACTATAATATGATTCGCCACACTAGGAAAAAATGTCCAGCAACCAACAGAAATTTTTTTACTTTTTTTTTAGTCCACCTATATTTACTTTTTACCAATTCATGTATTCCTTCTTTCCAGAAAGGATTTTAGGTATCTCAACAATTCACTATGTATGTATAAAATTTGGACCAAGGAAAAAACAATTTAAATACACCACTCAAGAAATATGGCCCAAACCAATTGTTATGGTTGTACTTCAAAAGTTTATTCTGAATTTCTGAGTAGCCAAGGTAAAAAACCAAAGTAGCCATTAAATAATTCTCAGAGAAAAAGAGAAAGCAAAGTTCCTCAGGGAAAACAATAATTGTTAATAGATGGCATAGCTTCCAGATGATGGGTGTGAGCACACATTTAAAAAATAATTAAACATTAAATGCATGAACATTCACATTATAGGGGTCCCAGAAGGAGAAGAGAGAGAGAAAGGACCCAAGGAAATATTTGAAGAGATAATAGCTGTAAACTTCCCTAACATGGAAAAAGAAATAATCAACCAAATCCAGGAAGTACACAGAGTCCCAGAAAAGGTAAACCCAAGAAGGAACACACCAAGACGCATAGCAATCAAACTAACAAAAATTAAATATAAAGATAAAATATTAAAAGCAACAAGGGAAAAATGACAAATTACAAGGGAACTCCTATCAGGCTATCAGATGATTTCTCAACAGAAACTCTACAAGCCAAAAGGGAATGGCATGACATATTTAAAGTGATGAAAGGCAAGAACCTACAACCAAGAATAGTCTACCTAGCAAGACTACCTACCTAGCAAGACTCTCCCCTTCAGATTTGATGGAGAAATCAAAAGCTTTTCAGACAAGCAAAAGTTAACAGAATTCAGCATCACCAAACCAGCTTTACAATAAATGCTGAAGGAACTTCTCCAGGCAGAAAACAAGAGAAAGAAAAATCCTACCTATAGAAAATAAACCCAGAACAATTAAGAAAATGGTAATAGGATCATACATATCAATAATTACCTTAAATGTAAATGGATTAAATGCACCAATCAAAAGAACAGACTGGCTGAACAGACGGAAACATGTTCATGTACACACTTTCACTTCCCACATCACTCTGCTTGACCCCTCCCCCAAATTGTATGTAATTATTTTTTATTGTTAGGTTAATCATGTTCCCATTATGACTTGCAATTGCAATTATCTTTCAGTTTTTATCTGGTTATTGATTATGAAAACTGATAAACATCTTTTACTATTGTGATTATGTAACTATTATTCACTTAATACCACTGTATCATGACTGGTCAAACAGAATGAGAATTCTATATCCCAAAACTGCCATTTAATAGAAAAACACTGTAAACACTGTTTAAAGTCCAGATGTATATCAGAATTATCTTGGAACTTTTTGAAAAATACAAATGCCCAGGTATTGCTTTTTTTTTTCAGAGCTCCATATGTGTTTTTAATGAGCAGCCATATTTAAAAACAACTGGACTATATGAGGATCTTTTACTTTTATCTAGTTTGTTTCACTTTTTCTATTTCATATTCAGTGTTCCCATTTCATTTAGTTTGTTTTCCAATTTCTCATCTTTCTTTCTTATGTTCTTTCTCAAGGTTTTGTATACATATATCTTTAAAAATATGCATTATATATATATATATTTTAGAAAACTTACAAATTTTTGCCTAACTGAAAAATTTATGACATTTTGATTCCACTTGACTTAGTATGAATAGAATGCTAGATTTCTAATTAAAAAAAAACAGACACACAACAAGCAACAAAGGTTTAGTATATAGCACAGGGAACTATAGTCAAGGTTTTGTAATAACATATAATGGAAAATAATTTCAAAAATAACATATGTGTATAACTGAATCACACAAACACAAAAGAATTCTACTTTTTGAAATTTACTAATGTTTTATCTTTCTGCCAGTTTTTCTAAGTGTCCTATGGATGTCTAACAATAAGATACAAAATTTTAAATATATTTGTATAGGATATGCTATTAATTAAATATAAATCTATATTTAAATTAACATCATTTAAGATGCTCTATTTTTTCTCATTTGATAAAATATTCTCAAATGTTAATATAAATTTTTTCTTTTCCCCTATATTTTTTCTGATTTTTGCTTTATGTATTTTTCTTAATAAGGTGTCTAATGGTTTATGATGTCTATCTTCTTTGTGAATTGTACCTTTTACCATTAAAAATATTCATTTAATTTAAAATAAATGTTTAAAAATAATGATTAAAGATTATAAAATAAGGAAAATACTTATGATAATGTTAAAGATACAAAATTATATACACCCTATGTAGTGATATAAAAGCATGATACATATGGAAAAGGTGAGATGGTCATACACATAACCTTTATTCCCCACAAAATTATGACTTCCTTTAGTGCAATGACCATATCATGCTGTTCTGTGCCAAAACATACCTAGAGGCTGAATGCTAGGCAGACAGTAGTAGTTTAATATTTTTTAACTTACTAAACTGTCTGTACTTACTTGACTTAATCAAGATAGTATTTGGTTTATAAAAATAGAAATAATCAGTATATAACTGAAATAATACATAAAGTATTTTCTGATGAAGAATTCATTGCTACCACTATCAATGGCAAGGATGACTATAGACACCTTTCATAGCTGAAGGGCACCAAAAAAGGTCTCAATCCACAACTTCCTTATACCACTCCATATATATTTCAAATATTTCCTTAAGGCTCACAAAATGTTAATTACCAAGACGTGTTACTATTATTCTCAAATAAAATAATATGCATCCTTTTAAAAAATGCTTTATTCATGTTTGAAAAGCCAAAATATTTCTCAGGTAGTTCAAACTTTTTATAAGAGAGCAACCAGAAATCTCCAAAATCAAACATGACCATAAAATTATAACAAAATTTTTGTATCATCCAAAATTTAAAAATCATACCACAAAAACCTGATAGATTCCACAGTATTAAAAGTTGTCAAGTATGCCCTTTAATTCAGTTCCTGTTTCTTGACTTTTTCTTGTTTCTCAAATAGCAAGTAACTACATAAAAACTTCCCCCTTTTAACATTAGTATAGTCTGAAAGCAGAACTTGGACTTTCACTGAGACTGCTTTTTACAAGGAGTATGTGTCCTCAAACACGTCAATCAAAATTGACAGTCTTTTAAAGTTAAAGACTCTAACATATTTATAAAAACAAACATGGAAATTGGATGATATTGTTATCATATGGACTCAAAAAATAGTACAGAAAAAACTGATCCATCCTTCTTCTCTATAGGTATCATCATCAGTAATTTCTTTAGCCTTAAATACTTAAATATAGATGTTCAGAACACTAAAAAACACATTTAAAAAAAAGATGCTGGGTTACACTGACTCTACTAAAAATCACTACCCAGTCTTAAAATATAAAATAGCAGAATTAACATTAAAATCCAGATATTCTGTATCCTATTATACAAAAAAGAATTTATATACTCTGACATCATCCATTTATACATGCTTCCATCTTTTTGAAAAACATATTCCCAGACCCAGTTTTCCCGCAAGATTGAGCACTGATGATACTTTAAAATTATCTCTTACCACCAACTTTGTTAAAAAACAAAGAGGCTTTGCTTCATATTGGAGACCTGGGGAAGCAGAAACTAAAGCAGTAAAATGAAAAAGGTCAAACTATGTTTCCCTACCTAAAATTTTTTTCAGATGTTTAAAATGTAGTAAAATAAAGAGAAGAAAAATTTTAGATATTCTTAGATGTCATATTATACTCACTCAGAGAAAAATAGAAAAGAGAAGAAAACAAGTAGATGGAAAAGATAAAAAAGATTCCAAAGTATCAAAGGAGAAGGGAGCAAGTTCCAAAGCATTCATAAAGGAGACTCAGGATAGCCTTAACTCATGGACCAAGAGATTATTAGTTTTGCATCTGAATGGTCAATTTTGATTAACCACAGTTTTAAGTCCTTTAACTGTTATTTAGACAAGATTTATTTCAAATTGGAAGAGCAGGAGAAAAGCGGAGGATGACAGACATCCAGGGGGAGAAATTCTTAGAATATTATATTAATAACAAAAAGTTTTTCCATCAAATTAGCTCAAGACCATATCCAATATTTGGTGAATAATTTACTCATCCCTTTCATAAAGATTTGTCAATTATTTTTAAGTGACACCATATTTTTAAAAATTGTTGTTCAGTCACCCAATTGTGTCTGACTCTTTGTGACCCCATGGACTGCAGCACAACAGGCTCCCTGTCCCTCACCATCTCCCAAGCTCATGTCCATCACACGGTAACCATGGTAACCAGTACAGTGCTTTTGAGAGAGAAATGAGGGAGTAGATACCAAAGAATATGACAATTCCAAAAAAGGTAGGTATGACTCACTAGACTGGATAAAATATTAATTTTTAAAGCTACTGTTATTATTGCTTCTTGGTCTGTGGCTAAGATCAAGTGTAAAAGCTACTGTTATCAAGTATAAGGTAATTCTTCCTTTAATAATTTCCTATCACAGAAGCAGCTTATTTAATGCATCAAAAGATTCTAGATAGGGTGTTCCTTTCAAAGCCAAAAGAAAATTTTCTTACACAAAACTTGATACTCCTCAGAAGTTAAGAGGAAAACGTACAGGTAAAAGAATGAGAGGGTAGTTCTGTTGCAACTGTAGCTTTAGTGTTTTGTTCTAAAATATGTCTCTGATATGAAAACACAATCAAGTTAGTTATCAAAGGTGTCTGCAAGCCTAAAAGACATGACACATCGCTCATTTTGTCTCATTTTGGTTGCCTTCCATTACCAAATATCCACTGGCTCCCTTCTATGGCATCTGCTCAATAGCCAGTTCTCCTTGAATTCTAAAATGCTTAAAACGCAAAATCCTAATGATTCTAAGTTTAGCTCTACTGAACTCTTCCAGAGTCCTAAAAGCAGCAGTTAACCACACACATTCTAGGCCTGATGAAAGTTGTTCTTCATGAACTCCAGTCCTTTCCCAGCAGTGTCACTACGTGACCATAAAGGGTGATGCGGGAAGAGTAACAGCTGGCATCTCTGGTTCCCTAGAATTCCAAAAGTCTACAGTTCTGGGAGAAAACACTGGAGAGCAACCGCCTGAATTAAACATGAAAATATGCCATGATGTTTCTTTTTTGAATTTTGACTTAATTAGGTCCACTTTCATTAGCCAAAAGGGGAGACTTGTCTATAGAATTACAAACAAATATTTTTGAATCAAGAATACATGAAATTATATTAAAAATAAAATGATTTTGAAAAATGACATTCTGTACCCCTAAATGCCCTCAGTTTTCCATTAGAGAGGAATGGAAGAGAATTCAGTAATTTTTTATACATACTCCGAAGCTAGAGTTTCTCTTAATTTTTAAATTTCAAAGCAATACAGAAACCAGTAGAACTTTGTGTTGCTGATTAACATTTGAAGAAATGATCTACATGTACACACTCGAGAATCCTGTATAATGGATACAGTATAATGTTAACTACTATTCAACGTAAACTACAAACAAAACATGAGAGGTAGAGTGAAGAAGAGAGGCCTATAGGTACCTGACTTGGGTCATTCCTGCAGACATGGGTACAACGTGAAAATGTGAACAAAAAACACTAAAACTAGACCTCAGCTCTCTCTCTTGAGTCTGGGAAGACAATTCCAAGCATGTATTTGGAATCCTAGTCAAATGTCAGGATGAGTCACCATTCCACTCTTGTAACGTATTTTACTTACTCTGGTCAGCATAGTTTTTGGCCTTGAGTTCAAGTTGTCTTGTTTGAGATTCTAAAGATTCCACTCTGGTCTGTAAATCTTTTTTTTCTTGTTCTTGAGAGTCTTCAAATTCAATGAATTTCTAATAAAGAAGAAAAATATATTATTTTCATTAGATAAATGAAACATTAACATTATAAACTCTCATGTTTCTTGGTATCAAGAATCACAATTAGGCATTAACTACTCAGAACAGTCTCATGTAAAGGTCTAGGGGACTTCCTGACAGTGCAGTGGTTGTGATTCTGGGAGCATGGGTTTGATCCCTGGTCAGGGTAACTAAGATCCTATATGCCTCACAACATGGCCAAAAAATTTTTTTTTAATTAAGGTTTAAAAATCTCCAATATAGAAGGGAAAAGATGACAAAATAATGTTTATGAAAATGTATCTATGTACAGAATAATGAAATATCAATAAATATATATTAAATGATTCTCTGAATAATGAACAGTCTTCTAAATTACCCGAACCACATGCTAGCATCTGCTAGAAATATCTCCATTAATCAAATTTACTAAAATCACTCTCATTATGGAGTTGTCAATAAATCTCTCTTCATCTTGTTTTATGAACTGTTTTATCTGCATCATCTGGCAACTGACTACTCATTTCTCCTTAAAAAAATTTCCCCCAATTTGACCTTTTCCTTGTTTTCCTCCCACTTTGCTGATTGCTCCTTCTTGGTCTTCATCCCTCCTCTTGTCCCCTCTTTCTTAACGCTGGTAAGCTCAGTTCCTGCCCAACTCTCTTTCTTCGTTGTTTCTTCCTATTACCTAGTAACCATAATGTTACATGCTAAATGAATGCTAACAATCTCCAAATTTCTAGCTCAGTCTCTAGCCCAGATCTGAATTCTAGATTTGCAATGTTCAAATGCCCACTGGACAACTTCATCTGAATGTCTAATAAGAGCCTTAGGGCTTCCCTAGTGGTCTAGTGGATAAGAATCCAACTGCCACTGCCAGGGTTCAAGCCCTACTCCAGGAAGATCTCACATGCTGCAGAGCAACTAAGCCCAGTGTCCTAAAGCCCTCAAACCACAACTATTCAGGGCTCCTTAGAGCTGGTGCTTCACAACAAGAGAAGCCACCACAATGAGAGAAACTCATTCACTGCAACTATAGATAGCTCCCACTCTCCACAACTGGAGAAAGCCTGCATGTAGCAAAGAAGACAGCCAAAAATAAATAAATAATTAAAGGGGGGAAAAAAGGAACCTTAAACTTTACATGTCAAAGCTTGCTCCTCCTGGTCTTACCTAGCTCACTAAATTACTACAGTCAATTGCTCAGGCTCAGGCTCAAAATTCTACTTCAATCCAATCCACTGACAAATCTACCTTCAGATTTGACCACTTCTCTTCATCTCACCACCATCCTGCTTTGTGCCACCATTATCCATTGCCTGGATAAGTGCAGCAGCAGTATTTTCCAAAATGGCCTCTTACTTCCACCTGTGTGCCTTTACAATGCATTTTCCACACAGTAGTTAGGGTGACCCTTTAAAAAAAAATCACATCAGTGTATGCCTATGCTGAAAATACTTTGATTTCATTCTTCCAAAGTCCTTAACCATAGCCTCTGCAGGACCAATATAATCAATCATCCTCTTATTTGATATCATCCTCTAATACTCTTCCTTCAGGTATTTAAATGTCTCATTCTGCCCTAATCTCCTTAATATCTTTGTTCAAATGTTAGCTTTTTACTAAGACTTTCTTTACCCATCATATTTAAAACTGCAACATCCACTCACTACTTCTCTTGTTTCTTCCTCTATTGCACTTTGACATATTGCAACCCCATGGGCAGCAGCACGCCAGGCTTCCCGGTCCATCACCAACTCCTGGAGCTTACTCAAACTCACGTCCATTGAGTTGGTGATGCCATCCAGCCATCTCATCCTCTGTCTTCCCCTTCTCCTCCTGCTTCAATTTTTCCCAGCATCAAGGTCTTTTCAAATGAGTCAGTTCTTCTCATCAGGTGGCCAAAGTATTAGAGTTTCAGCTTCAACATCAGTCTTTCCAGTGAATTTTCAGACTGATTTCCTATAGGATGGGCTGGTTGGATCTCTTGATGTCCAAGGGACTCTCAAGAGTCTTCTCCAACACCACAGTTCAAAAGCATCAATTCTTTGGCACTCAGCTTTCTTTATAGTCCAACTCTCACATCCATACATAACTACTGGAAAAACCTCAGCTTTGACTAGACAGATTTTTTTGGCAAAGTAATGACACTGCTTTTTAATATGCTGTCTAGGTTGGTCATAGCTTTTCTTCCAAGGAGCAAGCATCTTTTAATTTCATGGCTGCAGTCACCATCTGCAGTGATTTTGGAGCTCAAAATAAAGTCTGTCACTGTTTCCATTGTTTCTCCATCTATTTGGCATAAGTGATGGAACTGGGTGCCATGATCTTAGTTTTCTGAATGTTGAGTTTTAAGCCAACTGTTTCACTCTCCTCTTTCACTTTCATCAAGAGGCTCTTTAGCTTTTCTTCACTTTCTGCCATAAGGGTGGTGTCATCTGCGTATCTGAGGTTATTAATATTACCCCTGGCAATCTTGATTCCAGCGTGTGCTTCATCCAGCACAGCATTTTGCATGATGTATTCTGCATGTAAGTTAAATAAGCATGGTGACAGTATACAGCCTTGATGTACTACTTTCCTGATTTGGAACCAGTCTGTTGTTCCATCTCCAGTTCGAACTGTTGCTTCTTGACCTGCATACAAATTTCTCAAGAGGTAGGTCAGGTGGTCCTGTCTCTTCAAGAATTTTCCAGTTTGTTGTGATCCACACAGTCAAAGGCTTTGGCATCGTCAATAAAGCAGAAGTAGATGTTTTTCTGGAACTCTCTTGCTTTTTCCATGATCCAACGGATGTTGGAAATTTGATCTCTAGTTCCTCTACCTTTTCTAAACCCAGCTTGAACATCTGGAAGTTCACAGTTCACATACTGTTGAAGCCTGGTTTGGAGGATTTTGAGCATTACTTTACTAGCATGTGAGAAGAGTGCAATTGTGCACTTTGAGATGAGTGCAATTGTGTACTTTGAGAATTCTTTGGCACTGCCGTTCTTTAGGATTAGACTGAAAACTGACCTTTTCCAGTCCTGTGGCCACTGCTGAGCTTTCAAAATTTTCTGGCATATTGAGTGCAGCACTTTCACAGCATCATCTTTCAGCATTTGAAATAGCTCAACTGGAATTCCATCACCTCCACTAGCTTTGTTTGTAGTGATGCTTTCTAAGGCCCACTTGACTTCACATGCCAGGATGTCTGGCTCTAGGTGAGTGATCACACCATCATGGTTATCTGGGTCATGAAGATCTTTTTTGTATAGTTCCTCTGTGTATTCTTACCACCTCTTCTTAATATCTCCTACTTCTGTTAGGTCCACACCGTTTCTGTCTTTATTGTGCCTATCTTTGCACGAAGTGTTCCCTTGGTATCTCTAATTTTCTTGAAGAGATCTCTAGTTTTCCCCATTCTATTGTTTTCCTCTATTTCTTTGCGTTGATCACTAAATAGTAAGGCTTTCTCATTTCTCCTTCCTATTCTTTGGAATTCTGCATTCAATTGGGTATATCTTTCCTTTTCTCCTTTGCCTTTAGTTTTTTGCCTCAGCTATTTGTAAGCCCTCCTCAGACAACCATTTTGACTTTTTGCATTTCTTTTTCTTGTGGATGGTCTTGATCACTGTCTCCTGGACAGTGTCACGAACCTCCGTCCATAGTTCTTTAGGCACTCTATCAGATCTAATCCCTTGCCTCCATTACTTTCACTGTATAATCACAAGGAATTTGATTTAGGTCATACCTGAAAGGTCTAGTGGTTTTCCCTACTTTCTTCAATCAAAGACTGAATTTGGCAATAAGGAGTTCATGATCTGAGCCACAGTCAGCTCCTGGTCTTATTTTTGCTGACTGTATAGAGCTTTTCCATATTTGGCTGCAAAGAATATAATCAATCTGATTTCGGTGTTGACCATCTGGTGATGTCCATGTGTAGAGTCTTCTCTTGTGTTGTTGGAAGAGGGTGTTTGCTCTGACCAGTGCATTCTCTTGGCAGAACTCTGTTAGCCTTTGTCCTGCTTCATTCTGTACTCCAAGGCCAAATTTGCCTGTTACTCCAGGTATCTCTTCACTTTCTACTTTTGCATTCCAGTCCCCTATAATGAAAAGGACATCGTTTTGGGGTGATGTTCTAGAAGGTCTTGTACGTCTTCAAAGAACCGTCCAACTTCAGCTTCTTCAGCATTACTGGTTGGGACACAGGCTTGGAGTACTGTGATATTGAATGGTTTGCCTTAGAAATGAATCACAATCATTCTGTCATTTTTGAGATTGCACCCAAGTACTGCATTTCAGACTCTTCTGTTGACTATGAGCTACTCCATTTCTAAGGGATTCTTGCCCACAGTAGTAGATATATGGTCATCTGAGTTAAACTCACCCATTCCAGTCCATTTTTGTTCACTGATTCCTAAAATGTTGATGTTCACTCTTGCCATCTCCTGTTTGACCACCTCCAATTTACTTTGATTCATGGACCTAACATTACAGGTTTCTATGCAATACTGTTCTTTACAGCATCAGACTTTACTTCCATCACCAGTCACATCCACAATTGGGTGCTGTTTCTGCTTTAACTCTATCTCGTCATTCTTTCTGGAGTTACTTCTTCACTCCTGGAGCATATTGGGCACCTACTGACCTAGGGAGTTCATCTTTCAGTGTCCAATCTTTCTGCCTTTTGATACTGGTTCATGGGGTTCTCAAGGCAAGAAAACTGAAGTAGTTTGCAATTCCCTTCTCCAGTGGACCAGGTTTTGTCAGAACTCTCTACCATGACCCATCTGTCTTAGGTGGCCCCACAAGGCATGGCTCATGGTTTCATGAAATTAGACAAAGCTGTGGTCCATCTGATCAGTGTGGTTAGTTTTCTGTGACTGTGGTTTTCATTCTGTCTGGCCTCTGATGGATAAGGATAAGAGGTTTATGGAAGCTTCCTGATGGGAGAGACTGACTGTAGGGGAAACTGGGTCTTCTTCTGATGGGCGAGGCCATGCTCAGTAAATCTTCAATCCAATTTTCTGTTGATGGGCAGGGCTGTGTTCCCTCCCTATTGTTTGACCTGAGGCCAAACTATGGTTGAGATAATGAATATAATGGCAACTTCCTTCATGCCCTTATCTTCACTCAGTACCTCCCACCCTGTACCAGGCCACCAAGGGCCCATGCCCCTGCTGGAGACTTCAGGACACTCACGGGCAAGTCTGGGTTAGTATCTTGTGGAAGTCACTGCTCCTTTTTCCTGGGTCCTGGTCCACACAAGGTTTTGTTCGTGCCCTCCAAAAGCCTGTTTCCCCAGTCCTGTGTAAGTTCTGGCGGCTCTATGGTGGGGTTAATGGCAACCTCCTCCAAGAGGGCTTATGCTATACCCAGGTCTGCTGACCCAGAGCCCCTGCCCCTGCAGCAGGTCACTGCTGACCCGTACCTCTGCAGAAGACACTCAAACACAGTTCTGGCTCAGTTTCTGTGGGGTCTCTGGGTCCTATATATTTGGGTAATTTGTCTTATTTATTACCTGCCTTGCCTCACTAGAAGGTAGGTTTCATGAAGGCAGGATTTGTTTTGTTTGCTGTTGTATTTCAGAGAAGGCAATGACACCCCACTCTAGTACTCTTGCCTGGAAAATCCCATGGATGGAGGAGCCTGGTGGGCTGCAGTCCATGGGGTCGCTAAGAGTCGGACACGACTGAGCAACTTCACTTTCACCTTTCACTTTCATGCATTGGAGAAGGAAACGGCAACCCACTCCAGTGTTCTTGCCTGGAGAATCCCAGGGATGGGGAAGCCTGGTGGGCTGCCGTCTATGGGATCACACAGAGTCGGACAAGACTGAAGCGACTTAGCAGCAGCAGCAGCAGCAGTTCTATTTTCAGTGCAAAGAATGACAATGATGCATAGCAGGTGCTCACATATTTGTTAAACGAATGAATAAATGAAAAAATTTTCAGAGTAAAAAAACTAAAACCCACATAGAAAAATGTATAGTTCACAAATAAACTTGTTGTTGTAGTTCAGTTGCTATGTCCAATTCTGCAACCCCATGGACAGTAGCATGCCAGGCTTCCCTGTCCTTCACTATCACCCAGTTTGCTCAGATTCATGTCCACTGAGTTGCTGATGCTATCTAACCATCTCATCCTCTGCCACCCTCTTCTCCTTTCTCCTTCAATCTTTCCCAGCATCAGGTCTTTTCCAATGAGTTGGCTTTTCTCATCAGGTGGCCAAAATATTGGAGATTCAGCTTCACCATCAGTCCTTCCAATGAATATACAGGGCTGATTCTGTTAGGAAATAAATATCACTAAATATACTCTAGTTTTAATATAAAATTTGCTATTACCTACTTTGTCTAGAAACTTTTCAATCACTGTAGTAGACATTCTGCACACACTATCTTCCTTTGAGAACTTCTCCCCAGTTTCATGCTAAATCTATTCAGCCCATGCAGTTTGACTAGTGAGGACTTCATCTCCCTAGGTCTGGGCATACAACCTGAACCAGACTGATCACAGTCTTCTCTCTGGGACACGTGCTAGTTTTTGCAAAAAATTATACCTCTTCTCAGCTGAAGAGACATCCTTTTCAACAGACGGAAAGAGCATGCCTCAAAACAAAATCAATGTAAAAGAAAACAAAGAACATGCGGCAGGAGCAGCAAGGAACCCTAATTAGAGATACTATTTGAGTCTTAGATTCAATATTTCCTGGAGCCAGTATTTTCCAATTGTTTTATTTTTTCAGTTACATTAGCCAATAAATTCTATTTTTATAGAGGGAAAAGGAGCACGTCAAGGCCGTATACTGTCACCCTGCTTATTTAACTTATATGCAGAGTACATCATGAGAAATACTGGGCTGGAAGAAGCACAAGCTGGAATCAAGATTTCCAGGAGAGATATCAATAACCTCAGATATGCAGATGACACCACCCTAATGGCAGAAAGTGAAGAGGAACTAAAGAGCCTCTTGATGAAAGTGAAAGAGGAGAGTGAAAAAATTGGCTTAAAGCTCAACATTCAGAAAACAAAGATCACGGCCATCTGGTCCCATCACTTCATGGGAAATAGATGGGAAAACAGTGGAAACAGTGGCAGACTTTATTTTTTTGGGTTCCAAAATCACTGCAGATGGTGACTGCAGCCATGAAATTAAGACGCTTACTCCTTGGAAGGAAAGTTATGACCAACCTAGATAGCATCTTCAAAAGCAGAGACATTACTTTGCCAACAAAGGTCCGTCTAGTCAAGGCTATGGTTTTTCCAGTGGTCATGTATGGATTTGAGAGTTGGACTGTGAAGAAAGCTGAGTGCCAAAGAATTGATGCTTTTGAATGTGGTGTTGGAGAAGACTCTTGCGAGTCCTTTGGACTGCAAGGAGATCCAACCACTCAATTCTAAAGGAGATGAGTCCTGGGTGTTCTTTGGAGGACTGATGCTAAAGCTGAAACTCCAATATTTTAGCCACCTCATGCAAAGAGCTGACTCATTGGAAAAGACTCTGATGCTGGGAGAGATTGGGGGTAGGAGGAGAAGGGGACGACAGAGGATGAGATGGCTGGATGGCATCACCGATTCAATGGACATGAGTTTGAGTGAACTCTGGGAGTTGGTGATGGACAGGGAGGCCTGGCGTGCTGCAATTCATGGGGTCGCAAAGAGTGGGACACGACTGAGCGACTGAACTGAACTGAAAAGAGGCTTGAGTTGGTTTCTACCACAAGAAACTGAAAGGATCCTCTATATTCATCTACTTTCCCTCAAGAGCTATTTTATTTTCTCATTTTATTAGTCAATATTTCCACACCTTTGAAGCCTGAAACATCCAACATCTGACACATTGGTTCTTAATCATTCGGGGGTCTGCCCTTCCCAAACCCTTCCCTCTACTTTTCTGTGAAGACATTTCATACTTCAGAGATTTCTGGGAAGCCTGAAGCAGCCATTGTCTATTTTTTTGTAGAGTATTAATCTAAGAATGATTACATAAAGGAGTACTCCAGAAAATCTGAATTTTAAACGTGTGTTAAATCTTGGTTTGGAAATGTGCAGCTGCTGCCCTCCTTTAAAATGCTAATTACTACTGCACAACAAAAATAAATATTCCTCGGTTCTGATAAGGCACATAAACAGATCACACAGGGCAGTGAAAGCCTGGGAGGACAAACACTTTGTAATAGACTTCAAAGAGTAATCAAGAAAAAGTCACAAATGATTGAAATTTTCAAAACTGTTATCCAAGAAAACTGTATCTGTCAAATAGGTTAGTTTTGAGCCCTTGTTTCATGAAATATCCCTGATACCACAGATAATCTTGGGAAAAGAAGCTGCTATAGGGTAGGATAATTCAAAAAACTTTTAAAAATGGCCTGGTTCTATATGGCACCTGGCAATAATGTGCAAATAAAAAACATAAAAGTTTAAGAAAAAAAAATTAGAAACAGAGTGCTAGAAATTCAATCAGCTGCTAAAATAAGACTGTTGGCAAAAAAAGGTATAAAAGAAAAAAAAAAAAAAAGTATAGACTCCTGGTTCTAATGGGAGTCTTTTTCTGTCTCTTTCTGTACTTAATCTTCTCATAATATAGTTCTCTATATATTCATATATATTTCACTATAGTGAAAATAATTTGGCAATAAGTGGCACGGAATACACTAACAGAAAGTTCTCCTCTATGCTCAGAGAGCCTAGGTGGCCTAGTTAGCATGTATATGTGAGTACTGCTAAAATTCTTCATAGCTTTGTAGACTACAAACATGTTTGACTCAAGTTTTAAAAATTTAACTTACTTCAAAATAACATGTCTGCTTTCTACTTCTGTATTTTCAAATTAACACACAAACTGAGACAACATAAAAATAGGAATGAAGCCCATTCTGTCACTTTCTAGTCAAAGAAAAATTATTGTCACAATTAAATAAAACCACACACTTACAATGACTGTTTTCCAGATGCCAGGAGAAGTACACTAGGCATGAAGTAGTGCAAAGAGATTTATTACAAACTACTAAGTAATGACATTCCAAAGACTAAATCAAATAACACATTAACTAAAAAGTAAAAACTCTTTGTCCAACCAGTCTATGCACTTACTTCATGACAGCCACCAAAGAAACAGCTATCAAAATAACGTTAAGTACTACAATGGAACCAAGTATAAGGGCCAATAGAAACAGAGAAATAAGTAACTAGATCTGATTTAAGTAAAAAAGAAAGAGAAGCCATCTTGGCTACCTTGAAAGAAATAGATTATCTGACAAAATGTGGTAAAAACATTACAGGCAGAGTTAATAGCATATGCAAATGCATAGAGGCATAAAGATCAAGGCATGCCCAAGGAGAAAAACTCAAGATTTGGAATTTCAGTAAATAATGTAAAGGGTAAACCATTAGCCAAAGAGTGAGTTAGAAATCTCTCCTCTGACTCACAAAGGTAGAACTGGGCAAGTAAGATTCCATTCATCCGTCCATCCTTCAACACACAACTTAAGTATTCTAACGTGATGAGACTGTAGCAGATTATAAGACACTCCTGGTCCCTATGCTCCACTGCTTGAAATCTGGCAGAGGAAAAGAAACCTTAAATATATGTAACTGATGGGAATTCCCTGGCAGTTCAGTGGTCAGTACTCTTGCTTCCACTACAGAGGACCTGGGTTAGATCCTGGTTGGGGAACTAAGATCCCAAAAACCGTGTGACAAGGTCAAAAAAAAAAAAAACACTGACAGAAGAGTGATTTGCAAAGATAAGTAACAGGATAGCTGTCTACTTGGAGGTTACTGTTGATAAGGAATGGCTGTTATTTCTTTTACTGTTTTTTCTCTCAGCAGCCTTATAGTTTGTATGGTAAGTCAAATTAGTACACTATACTATGTTACACATTTCACAATCCACAAAATTGTCTCTTTCATACAATTAACAGTTGAAAACTGCAAAACAAATTCTTTTAATGCTTTGCTTCTACCTTTAGAAAGACTTTTTTTTTGATTGGCGTATAACTGATTTATAATATTGTGTATTATAATTGGTTTATAATATTCACTTAGGTATACAGCAAAGTGAATCAGTTATACATACACATATGTGTGTACTGTGCTAAGTTGCTTCAGTTGTGTCCGACTCTGCGACCCCATGGACTGTAGCCCTCCAGGATCCTCTATCCATGGGACTCTCCAGGCAACAATACTGAAGTGGGTTGCCATGGCCTCCTCCAGGGGCTCTCCCCAAACCAGGGATCAAACCTGCGTCTCTTGTCTCCTGCACTGGGGGGCAGGTTCTTTACCTCAAGCACCACCTGAGAAGCCCCCATACACAAATATCCACTCTTTTTTAGATTCATTCCCCAACAGACCATTACAGAGTATTGAGCAGAGGCTGTTACTTTCTCAGTGATAACAACAAGGGATAACACAACCTTGGTTTACAACTTTATCCCAGGCTTATATATGATGTGATTCTCTCCAAGACTTTCTAAAATGACGATTTAACATTTCAACTCTGAATACAAAAAAGACTTTAAAAATCATAGTTCAAGTTCACACACAATGCAACCGCACTGTAATCATATGTGACACAAGATATAGAATATCAGAAAAGTGTATAATGTGGAAATGACATGGTATGACTAAAGACATTTCTGAGACATTTAAACTGAGAACTAAAGGATTAAAAAAAGTTTATAAAGAGCAAAAAGTTCATCAAACTGAAAGAAACTAAGGAAATCCAGTATGGCCAAGCTCAGAGATTTGAGAAAGAGAAAGGCCTGAGATGAGGATGGAATATAGATAAAAAACAAATCACATAGAGCCTTACAGGATATTGGGTCACATTAAGGATGTTGGAACTCCACTCATACTTTGAAAAGCTTAGTTTGTGAGGATATGGAAAACAGGCTGTGCTGAGAAGGAAAGAGGATATGGAAAACAGGCTGCGCTGAGAAGGAAAGAGGATATGGAAAACAGGCTGCGCTGAGAAGGAAACAGGAGTATCTGAATGGAGACCAAAGGTAACCACATTAATGAGAGATTACATGCTAGCAGTGAGGACAGAAAGATTAAAATGAATTCAAGCTATTTGGGAGATAAAATAAACAGGACTGGTGACTGAATGAAAAAGAGAGAATGAAAGCTCAGGAAAAAGTCAAGCTTCCTGAACTGACCAAAAGTGAGGATGGTGGTATCATTTGTTGGGTATAAACAGAAGAGAGAGTGGTATGAGTTATATAACAGATTTTTTTCCCCCAGATAGTTTCCTCCATTTTTACTGAAAAGTCAGGCTTTTATCAGTCTCCCATCAGGCCTCCCTTTTAGGCTTCCAGCAATGCAAAGAGGATCTTAACACTAAATGAGTACAAATTTCCTCTTAGTCCAGCCTGTGGCCTATCTTTCAAGGGGACCCAGCATGCAGAAGATTTTGAGGCCAAGTTTTTCCCCTTCTAGCCCCTCCTCAAAGCTGGAGGAGGGGCTAGAAGTAGATAACCCTTCCTTTTCCCTGGTATTCAGTAAGCGTCATCCTTTACCTCTTCTGCCTTGAAAAATTTACTCTCTCAGGAAGTGTTGGTTGCTCAATCATGTCCAACTCTTTGCGACCCCATGGTCTACAGCCCACCAGGTTCCTCTGTCCATGGAATTCTCCAAGCAGGAAAACTGGAATGGGTTGCCATTGCCTCCTCCAGGGGATCTTCCTCATCCAGGGATCAAACCTGGGTCTCCTGCATTGCAGACAGATTCTTTACCATCTGGGCCACCAGAGAAGCCAGGGAAGCTCTTGCAGGAAATGAACTTGACAGACTCATCCACACTGAGGTTTACGTGGTGGATAGGGCTTCACTGCTAACTTCTCTTGGGGTATTTTAAGTTCAAATGGTGTGAAATCCAAGAGCTGAACCAGGAAAACTGGAACTTTACACACCAGAAAGTAGAAAGTAGACTGTGCCTTCTCAGAGTGCACATCCTTGGGGTTCAGCCATATGCCTCACTTCTCATGGCATCATGGCTGGATGAGCCCCATCTCCTTTTTGGGATGCTTTCCCTCTCTGTTCTGCAAACCATAGGTTCTGGGGGGCCACACCTCTCTTGGTTGTAAGGCTGCTTGCTACTTTATCCAAGGAGGAGACAATCACAATGTTTTGTCCCAAAGCTCCCACCCGTCCCACCTGGGAGGGCTGGCTGGGCTGGTGTCCCTTTGGTGGCCAGTTGCTCTTGGATCTCCAGATGAAAGCTCCAGGCTATGCCTCTGATCTGAACCAGAACACCACTAACAAGAATAGAATAATAGAATTGATTTTAAATACCAAGGCAAACTACCTATGAGGTATTCAAGAGTACCATATGAAATATTTATTTGTAAAAGTATCTCATTATTTGGAATCTAACTGGTACAACCAACATGTGGATCAAAGTTCTTAGAGAATGCATGAAAAAAGTGTTACTTTTACCATACTTTTAAGAGCTTTGATATATTACCTCATATATAGTGTGATCCTACAATTATAAACTGGAGGAAAAGTAAATGGGCAAAAGAAAAGCTTTGGTGGCCTCATTAAAAAGGCTGTTTAACAGTGATGGGATTTAGGATGACTTTATCTTTTTTTAATAGCCTTATTCGTAAGTAGTCTTCAGACTTCCCTGGCAGTTCAGTGGTTAAGACTTCCCACTTTCAATGCAGGAGGTTCTGGTTCTACCCCTGTTCAGGAAACTAAGATCACATATAGGGTTAGTGAAGCCAACAACAAAAAAAAAGAAGGAAGTCTAAAGATGCTGGGTTTTTTGTTTGTTTTTGCAATAAACATGTAAAATTAATAAAGGAAAGGGGGAAATGCAAACTGTAGGCCTATACTCCTTTAAAGGTAGCTCAAGAGCTAAGGATGAACCTTGATTCATTTGCATTTCATCTCAGAAAAAGCTTGATATATCAAGCATTCATTAATATTGTCATTTATCTGACCAAAAATTTTTGTTTTTTTCCCTAATGTGGCTGCATGAGGTTTGTTTGTTTGTTTGTTTTTCATGAGGTCTTAATTGCAGCATGCAGGGTCTCAGTTCCCTGATCAGGGATTGAACCCAGGTGCACCGAATTGGGAAACCACTGAACAATCAGGGAAGTTTCTAAGAGCATTTTCTGAAATGCAGTTAATCAAAAAAATCTGAAATGGAATACTGAAACAGGAAAATCAATGTGAAGGGATAGTTTACTTTTAATTATATACAACTGGCCCCCTGGAGAAGGGAAAAGCTACTCACTCCAGTATTCTGGCCTGGAGAATTCCATGGACTGTATAGTCTATGGGGTCACAAAGAGTCAGACACAACTGAGCAACTTTCACTCACTCATGGAGATAGTAAAGGACAGGGGAGCCTGGCATGCTACAGTCCATGGGGTCACAAAGAGTTGGACACATCTTAACTACTGAACATGTTATATATACACCATGACTGTATAGTAGATCTGCTGAAGATGAATGCTAAAATACAAGAGTGATGTTTTTCAGAGAATATCGAAGTGTGGATCCATTCCAGAAAGCTTATTATTACTATAACTTACATGAAACAGTACTTTTAGGAATCCCCTAATGGTCCAGTGGTTAACACTCCACGCCTTCCCTGAGGGGGCACAGGTTCAGTCCATAGTGAGGGAATTAACATGCCACAACCTTGCATCACAGTCACCAAAAAAAAAAAGAATAACAGTTTTTTTTAGGCAAAGTAAATAGGATTTTGGAGGCTGTACCCTAGCCAGAGACAGTTTAAAATAAAAGTAAATGAATGCTCATAAGAAACCTATAAGCATTCATCACTGATTTAATGTGATTCAATTTCTTGCCAGGGTGTAACTTTATAAAAATGGCCAACCTACAGTACATTCGGTTAGGGCAATATCAAAACCAAGGCAGGAGAGAGGCAGTTTCTCAAACTACAAAGCAATACTATCCCTAGAGAATTCTGGTTCCTTTCCCCCAACACAGGAGAGTCTGTCAGATCCCTCAGATATGTCGGTATAGGGTGCACACCTCTCCACAACCCACCTGTTTGTCCATCCATTTTTCTAAGCTACTCTGTCACACACAATTTTTTTTTAAAGTGTTAGGGGACTGGGATAAAAGCCCACGAATGGGCATTTTCATCTTGTGTTACAAATACATCTTCATTAGATACTCCTTTTTCCTCTCAATAACTAATTGGCCAACAACAAATGTGACTCCAGACAAACTCTCCTGGGAGCAATGAGACACTTAAAAAAAAAAAAAGTCAGTATACAATACAAATTCATCTCAGGATTCAAAAAGAATAATCTTTGTGATGAAGCAAAATGGTTTCAAGTTCAGATGGCTTATAGGAGCTGTTCTGCCACAATGTTCTGGAGAAAAACAAAGCTTTGAAAAGGCATGGTCCTTAAGCTAAAAAAAAAAAAAAAAAAAATCCCTAGAGACTGTTGCTTTATTGGAAAAAGATAGTGAAGTGAAGTGAAAGCCATTCAGTCGTGTCCAACTCTTTGCGACCCCAAGGACTATACAGTCCATGGAATTCTCCTGGCCAGAATACTGGAGTGGGTAGCCTTTCCCTTCTCCAGGGCATCTTCCCAACCAGGGATCGAACCCAAGTCTCCCGCATTGCAGGTAGATTCTTTACCAGTTAAGTCACAAGGGAAACCCAAAAATGCTGGAGTAGGTAGCCTATCCCTTCTCCATCAGATCTTCCCGACCCAGGAATCAAATCAGGGTGTCCTGCGTTGCAGGTGGATTCTTTAACAACTGAGCTATGAGGGAAGCCCGGGAGAAAGATATAAACAGACAAAAAACAAGCAAAAAAACCTCTACAACCTTTAAAGTAGTAACTTTGTATATAGTACTTGTCTTAAAAAAAAAACAAAAACAAATAAAAGGCTGACTTACTGCTCAGAATCTACCAATATATTATCCACCACCCCCATTTACTCTGCAAAGTGAGGGAAAGAAACATTTCCATTATTTTAAATAATTATTGTTAAACTCAGTTCATTTAAATGTAACTGTTTTTCAATATAGTATCTTTTAAGAAATTAAAGAACAAACTATATTATTAAGGAATGCCTGAGGAAAATAATTCCCCAAAGCCTCCTCAATCCAAAATGCAGAAAAAACTTCCAATACAAATGACTCAGTTTCTTCAAACCTAAATAACAAAGTGGGGGTGTAGGGTAGGAGGAGAGCATTTACAGATGATGAGATGCTTAAGAGACACAGAGAAAGGAAAGGGAGAGAGGGAAAGATATACACAACTGAATGCAGACTTTCACAGTACTGTAGGTGAGATCAAGAATGCCTTCTTAAATGAACAATGCAAATAAAAATGAGGAAAATAACAGAATGGAAAAGACTACAAATCTCTTCAAGAAAACTGGAAATATCAAGGGAACATTTCATGCAAGGATGGGCACGATAAAGGAGAGAAATGGTAAGGACCTAAGAAAAGCAGAAGAGATTAAGAAGAGGTGGCAAGAATACACAAAAGAACTATATAAAACAGGTCTTGAAGATCCAGATAACCACAACGGTGTGGTCACTCATCTAGAGCCAGACATCCTGGAGTGTGAAGTCAAGTGGGCCTTAGAAAGTACTACTATGAACAAGTCAGTGGATGTGATGAAATTCCAGCTGAGCTATTTCAAATCCTAAAAGATGATGCTGGTAAAGTGCTGCACTCAATGTGCCAGCAAATTTAGAAAACTCAGCAGTAGCCACAGGACTGGAAAAGGTCAGTTTTCATTCCAATCCCTAAGAAGGGCAATGCCAAAGAATGTTCAAACTACTGTACAAAGCAAGTGATGCTCAAAATCCTTTAACCTAGGCTTAAACAGTACGTAAATCGAGAACTTTCAGAGGTACAAGATGGCAGAGGGACCAGAGATCAAATTGCCAACGTTCGCTGGATCATAGAGAAAGCAAGGGAATTCCAGAAAAACATCTACTTCTGCTTCACTGGGGCTTCCCTGGTGGCTCAGAGGTTAAAGCATCTGCCTCCAATGCGGGAGACCTGGGTTTGATCCCTGGGTCGGAAAGATCCCTTGGAGAAGGAAATGGCAATCCACTCCAGTATTCTTGCCTGGAGAATCCCATGGACAGATGCCTAGTAAGTTACAGTTCATGGGGTTGCAAAGAGTTGGACACAACTGAGCAACTTCACCTTCACCTCCTGCTTCACTGACTATGCTAAAGCCTTTGACTGTGTGGATCACAACAAACTGGAAAATTCTGAAAGAAATGGGAATACCAGACCTCTTTACCTGCCTCCTGAGAAACCTGTATGCAGGTTAAGAAGCAACAGCTTCTTAACTGGACATGGAACATCTGACTGGTTCAAATTTGGGGAAGGAGTACAGCAAGGCTATATACTGTCACCCTGCTTATTTAACTTATATGCAGAGTACATCATTTAAAATGTCAAGATGGATGAATCACAAGCTGGAATCAAGAAATATCAACAACCTCAGATATGCAGATGATATCACTCTAACGGCAGAGCATGAAGAGTAACCAAAGAGCCTCTTGATGAGGGTAAAAAACCACAGTGAAAACGCTGGCTTAAAACTCAACATTCAAGAAACTAAGAATATGGCATCTGGACTCATCACCTAATGGCAAACAGGTGGGTAAAAGTGGAAGCAGTAACAGATTTTATTTTCTTGGGCTCCAAAATCACTGTGGACAGTGACTGCAGCCATGAAATTAAAAGATGCTTCGTCCTTGGAAGAAAAGCTATGAGAAAACTAGACAGTGTATTAAAAAGTAGAGACATCTACTTTGTTGACAAAAGTCCATTATAGTCAAAGCTATGGATTTCCCAGTCATGTACGAATGTGAAAGTTGAACCATAATGAAGGCTGAGCACTGAAGAATTGAACTTTTCGAATTGCGGTTCTGAAGAAGACTCTTAAAGAGTCCCTTGGACTGCAAGGAGATCAAACCAGGCAATCCTAAAGGAAACTGACCCTGAATATTCATTGGAAGGACTGATGCTGAAGCTAAAACTCCAATACTTTGGCCATCTGGTGTGCAGAGCCAACTCATTAGAAAAGACCCTGATGTTGGGAAAGATTGAAGGCAGAAGAAGGGGATGATAGAGGACGAGATGCTTGGATGGCATCAGCGACTCGATGGACATGTGTCTGAGCAAGCTCCAGGAGATGGTGAAGGTCAGGCAAACCTGGCTTGCTGCAGGCCATGGGTCACAAAGAGTTGGGACACAATTGAGTGGGTGAACAACAACAATAGCTAGTAGCTCTTGTAGGTCTTCACAGAACTGTTCAACTTCACTGGCTTTAGTGGCTGGAGCACAGTCTTGGACTAGTGTGATGTTGAATGGCTTCCTTGTAAACAAACAGCTCATTCTGTCGTTTTTGAGACTGCACCCAAGTACTGCATTTTGGACTCTTATTATTGACTATGAGGACTACTCCATTTATTCTAAGGAATTCTTGCCCACAGAAGTAGATATAATGGTCATATGAATTAAATTCGCCCATTCCCATCCATTTTAGTTCATCACCAACTGCTAAAATGACTATGTTCACTCTTGCCATTTCCTGAAATAAAAGTTTACTATTCTTCATAGTAAAGTGTGTGTTTAGTCGCTAAATTGTGTTCAACTCTTTTGGGACCCCATGGACCGTAGCTGCCAGGCTCCTCTATTCAGAGGATTTTCCAGGCAAGAATACTGGAGTGGGCTGCCATTTCCTTCTCCAGAGGACCTTCCCAACCCAAAGATCGAGCTTGCAACTCCTGCACTGCAGGTGAATTCTAAACTTTTCTTCAAAACACATCAATTTTTTTTACTAAACAGTTTATTTGTTACTATAGGTACTACTGCTATATCCTAATTAGAGATGTCTATCAAAAAATTCTAAGCTTGAGATGGCTGGATGGCATCACCGACTCGATGGACATGAGTTTGAGTGAACTCCGGGAGTTGGTGACGGACAGGGAGGCCTGGCGTGCTGTGATTCATGGGGTCACAAAGAGTCGGACAGGACTGAACTGAACTTAACTGAAGCAATAGTTAAAATTAAGGGTTGGCACTTAACCACCATTTGTGTGGAAAATTTATTCAGCTAGAAGAAATTTTCAATCAGTAACTTAGAAATAAATATTTGTGGCTAAAACTAATTAAAAAGCAATCAGAGCCTTCTTTCCTATGAGGACACAGTGCGAAAACTACAGCCATCTATGAACCAGGCAATCAGTTCTCATCAGACCCTGAATCTGTCAGCGTCATGACCTTGGACTTCCCAGCTTTTATAACAGTGGAAACAGATATTTGTTGTTAAAGCCAGTCAACCTCTGGTCTTTTTGTTATAGCAGCCTGAGCAGACCAAGAGAGAACAGAAGTGGCTGACACCACCTCTTCTCTCTGTTTCTCTTGAAAGCAGCCTTGATGCCCAGAGTTCTGAATATTAATTTTTAACCATGAGGTATATAAGTCCAGAGTCTTGGCCTGGACTTTGATGCCAGCACCCTCTACTTCCAAACTTCCTGCTGTGAGGAAAAACTTAAACAAAGAAAAATCCCTAACAAAATAACAATCACAAAAACAATCAGAGAAGGAATTCCCTGGTGGTCCAGTGGTTAGGACTCTATTTTTCCTCTTCAGGGGACATAGGTCCAATTCCTCACTGGGGAACTGAGACCCTTTAAGCTTGTGCAACAGTCAAAAAAAAAAAAGAGAGAGAGAGAATCATGGTGCTAACATGATTTTTAAGTAGTCTACAATATTCTGACAACAGTTTCAATGATCTTAATATTTCAATTTTTTTAATGCCTAAATATTTCTAGAATATCTAGTATGTATAGGACAATGTAGCCAAAGTGTCTATAATAACTATACTTAGGAGAAGTCAGTTTTCCTGTATATGCCTAAGTCAAAGGACTCACTGAAGAATTTTCTGGAAGTTGTAGCATAACTTGGTACCAGCAGTAAATAAGGACAATAACTGGAATGCACAAAAGAGAATTTCAAATAGCTAGCCTCGGCAATTTTACCTTTGGTATATTTATCTATCCACCATCCACCAAACAAAAAATATCTAGTACCTACTGCACCCCAGTAATGTAGTGGGAGAATTAAAGCAATAGGTTAGTCAAACACAACACTGAAAGCACTATGAAAGGAGGATAGTGTGCTATGGGAAGATATAAAATGGGTACAACCCATACTTCAGTGTCGTTAAAGGCATTCCAGAATTGAAACCTGAAACATGAATAATGGTAGCCAGGCAATCAAAGAGAAAGAGAGTGGCATGCAAAGAGGCAGCTTTCAAGAAGGCCTGGAGAAACTACCTTTTACATAGCAAACTCAAGGTGTTCAGTATGGCTCTAAAAGGAAAAGATTAGACTAGTAAAGTCAGAAGCAGCCAGACTACAAGGCCTCGTATGTTAGGAACCTTAGTCAATTCAAGGACAGATTTTAGATAGACCCACTAAAGGCTTTTAAGTGTGGAAATGATCTGATGAGATTGCCATTTTGGAGAGATCCAGGCACAGTGTGATGGACAGTGTGTAGGCTGGCAATGCAGGATGCAAACAGATCATTTATGGGACAGTTTGAGTTGCCCATTTATGTATTCAGAAATATTCGTAGAGTATTTCTTATGTGCCAGACCGGGTATCCAGTTTGAATGAAAGAAGCTCCAGCTCTTCAGAGTAGTAAGCATTACTTTCAGGTAGTAAAAATAGTTTTGAAAAGTAAAGAGATTCCAGATATATTTAGGAGTTGAAAACAAAAGAAGGCAGCGATGGGGATGAAGGAGAGAGAACAGTTAAGAATGATGACCTGGCTCTGGCTAGGTAGACAGTGGTATCCACTCAGGAAGAGAATGAGCAAAGCCAGCTTGTGAGTTAAGTTCAGTTATGGACATGCTGGGAGACATTCATGTCCAATGAGCAACAGTAATATGTATCTGAAAGTCCAGAGAGAGAGATCTGGACTTAAAAGGCTGTTCTCAGCAGGCCATCAGCCCCATGGAGGAAGAATTTTGTTTTACTCACCACTGTATCCCAACAGCCACAGTGCCAGGCACACAGCTGGCCTTCAATAAATATCTGCTAAATGAATGAATGAAACACACTATTTTGCAACAGTCAACAAAAGGGTCACCAAACTAATCAGAATGGATTATGTGAGCTAGGCAGCGTACAGAGTGAGAACTTACAGGGATCTCAGAAAAACCACCAAAGAACACCAATGCTAACGAGAGTAAGAAGAATCCACAGACAAGAGGAAAACCCGGAGAATTCAAAGTCAGAGAACCAAAATATAATGTTTCTTACAGAATAAGTGACCAAAAGAGACAAGTTTTGCTAAGAAGCATGAGGAGTAAGACAGAAAAGAGAAGAAAGACATCTGAGAGTGTGGTTCACTTTTGTGAATTTTCTTTTTTTCTTCCTTTTGGTTTTTGTTTTTTGGTTGAGCCACACAGAACTTGGTCCTCCTACTAGGGATCAAACCTGTGCCTCTCCAGTGAAAACATAGAGTTCTAACCACTTAGTGCCAAGGAATTCCCATCACTTTTGTGAATTTTCAAGAATATGAGGAGGAAAAATTCTAGTATGCCTAACATTTCATATCTAAATAATGACTCTACATATCTAAATAATGAGATGGACTGCTTATCCTTTTATAAACTTGTTTCTTCTATCTAACATCCCTGCCTCTTTACTCTGTATCACCTCACCTCTATTTCCTTGTAACACGTATCACAATCTATAATTAACTGGTTATTACAATATAAACTGTAAGAAAGGAAGGGCTACTTTTCTTGTCTGATCTGTTTGTGGACACATTCCCAGAGTCTAGAACAGTGCCTGGCTCAATAAATATTTCTTTTTTCTGATCATTCATGTGTCCTGTTTATCTCCCTATGGGAATGGGATAGGGAAGAACTAAAAGATTATGGAGATTCCTCTCAGCCCTTAAAAAAATACCTGCAGGAAAAGCAAGTAAAAATACACTCTAGGGACTTCCCTGGCAGTTCAGTGATTATGACTCCGTGCTTGCAATGCAGGGGGCGTGGCTTCTATCTCCGCAGAGAAACTAAGATCCCATGTGCCTCCTGGTGTGGCCAAAAACTAAATTTAAAAGAAACCAAGATTTTAAAGCATAGCAACAGAATCGAGAAACACAAAAATCCTAAATCCATCCCCTATAGAGGATCTAATCAGCGGGAGCGCAAATTACAAGGAAAAAATTCTTAGGCTCTATAATCCTAGTGGAGCAGGTAAGCAATCAGAAACAAGGTATTCTAAAATATATATAAGACTAAAAAAAAAGCTGCCAGAGAAAACATTAAATGGAGGGCAGTTTCTCAGTTTCTGCATTTCAAAGCTTTAAACGGGAAAAATAATCCATTAAACTTTTATACCATAATCTTTAAAAAAATTAGACAATTTTAACTGCTTTGTAGAACTCAGGTTTAAATTTCTATTTATAGAAAAGTAGTTAAATTGCAATTATTTCTTCCTTTCCAGATGAGTGCCATTAGTTCACTTTAAAAATGTTAACTTATTCATCTCTATAACCAACACACACTCTGCTCTAAAAAATTAATTCACAGACTTCCCTGGTAGTCCAGCGGTTAAGACTCTGCACTTCCAGGGCAGAGGATGTGGGTTCAACCCCTGGTTGGAAAACTAACATCCCATATGCTATGCAGTACAGTAAAAAAAAAAACACAAACTCAAATGGAATACTAGATATTAGAAAATGTTTCCTGTGTAAATAAAGTTATGACTATATGCTAGAATGCTTTAATTTTTATGATAAGTACTTTAAGTACTGAAGGGCGAAGTGTCATAACATCTGCAATGTACTTTGAAATGGTTCACAATGTAAAAATATGTGTATGCATGTGTGTATGTGTGTGTGTGTGTGTGTGTGTGTGTGTGTAAAATTTGTTGTTGCTGTTCAGTCACCAAGTTGTGTCCAACTCTTAGTGATCTCACACACTGCAGCACACCAAACAGGCTTCCCTGTCCTTCGTTATCTCCTGGAGCTTGCTCAGACTCATGTCTGTTGAATCGGTGAGCTATCTAACCATCTCATCCTCTGCCACCCTCTTCTTCTGCCTTCGATCCTTCCCAACATCAGGGGCTTCTCCACTGAGTCGGCTCTTCATGTCAGGAGGCCAAAGTATTGGAGCTTCAGCATCAGTCCTTCCAACTGATTTCCTTACATTTAAGAATTTGATCCATTTTATTTTTGTGTATGATGTTAAGAGAACATTCTAATCTCATTATTTTATATGTAACTGTCCAGTTTCCCCCCCACCATTTACTGAAGAGACTGTCTTTTCTCCACTGTATATTCTCGCCTCCTTTGTCATACACTAAGTGACAATTAACTGAATAGCAAGGAGAGATAAGAAAGCCTTCTTCGGTGATCAATGCAAAGAAAGAAATAGAGGGAAACAATAGAATGGGAAAAATTAAAGATCTCTTCAAGAAAATTGGAGATACCAAGAGAACATTTCATGAAAATATGGGCACAATAAAGGACAGAAATGGTATGGACCTAACAGAAGCTGAAGATATTAAGAAGACGTGGCAAGAATACACAGAAGAACTATACAAAAAAGATCTTCATGACTCAGATAACCATGATGGTGTGGTCACTCACCTAGAGTCAGGCATCCTGGAGTGTGAAATCAAGTGCACCTTAGGAAGCATCACTACAAACAGTTAGTGGAGGTGATGGAATTTCAGTTGAGCTATTTCAAATCCTTAAAGATGATCTGTGAAAGTGCTGTACTCAATATACGCAAGCAAATTTGGAAAACTCAGCAGTGGCCACAAGACTGGAAATGCTCAAGTCTCCAATCCAGGCTTCAACAGTACATGGACCATGAACTTCCAGATGTTCAAGCTGGATTTAGAAAAGGCAGAGGAACAAGAGTTCAAATTGCCAACATCTGTTGGATCATGAAAAAAGCAAGAGAGTTCCAGAAAAACATCTACTTCTGCTTGACTGACTGCTGCTGCTACTAAGTCACTTCAGTAGTGTCCAACTCTGTGCGACCCCATAGACAGCAGCCCACCAGGCTCCCCCGTCCCTGGGATTCTCCAGGCAAAAACACTGGAGTGGGTTGCCATTTCCTTCTCCAATGCATGAAAGTGAAAAGTGAAAGTGCAGTCGCTCAGTCATGTCCGACCCTCAGCGATCCCATGGACTGCAGCCTTCCAGGCTCCTCCGTTCATGGGATTTTCCAGGCAAGAGTACTGGAGTGGGGTGACTGTGTGGATCACAAACTGTGGAAAATTCTTCAAGAGATGGGAATACCAGACCACTTGACCTGCTTCCTGAGAAATCTGTATGCAGGTTAAGAACCAACAGTTAGAACCAGACATGGAACCATTGACTGGTTACAAATAGGGAAAGGAGTATGTCAAGGCTGTATATTGTCAGCCTGCTTATTTAACTTATATGCAGAGCACATCAAGTGAAATGCCAGATTGGACAAAGCACAAGCTGGAATCAAGATTGCCAGGAGAAATATCAATAACCTCAGATATGCAGATGACACCACCCTTATAGCAGAAAGCGAAGAAGAACTAAAGAGGCTCTTGATGAAAGTGAAAGAAGAGAGTGAAACAGTTGGCTTAAAGCTCAACATTCAAAAAACTAAGATCATGGCATCCAGTTCCATCACTTAATGGAAAATAAATAGGAAAACAATGGAAACAGTGACAGACTTTATTTTTTGAGCTCCAAAATCACTGCAGATAGTGACTGCAGCCATGAAATTAAAAGATACTTCTCCCTGGAAGAAAAGCTATGACCAGCCTAGACAGCATATCAAAAAGTAGAAACATTACTCTGCCAGCCAAGGTCTATCTAGTCAAAGCTATGGTTTTTCCAGTAGTCATGTATGGATGTGAGAGTTGGACTATAAAGAAAGCTGAGCACCGAAGAACTGATGCTTTTGAACTGTGGTGTTGGAGAAGACTCTTGGGAGTCCCTTGGACTGCAAGGAGATCTAATCAGTCCATCCTAAAGGAAATCAGTCCTGAATATTCACTGGAAGAACTGATGCTGAAGATGAAACTCCAATACTTTGGCCACCTGATGCAAAGAACTGACTCATTGGAAAAGACCGTAATGCTGGGAAAGATTGAAGGCAGGAGGAGAAGGGAAAGATTGAAGGCAGGAGGAGAAGGGGAAGACAGAGGATGAGATGGTTGGATGGCATCACCAACTCAATGGACATGAGCTCGAGCAGGCTCCAGGAGTTGGTGATGGACAGGGAAGCCTGGCGTGCTGCAGCCCATGGGGTCGCAAAGGTCAGATACGACTGAGAGACTGAACTGAACTGATCATGAGTGTGTGTGTGTGTTTATTTCTGGGCATTTTATCTTGTTTCACTGGTCTATATTTGTTTTTGTGCCAGTACCATACTCTTGATTACTGTATCGTTATAGTATAGTCTGAAGTCGTTTTGAGTCACTTCAATCATGTCCGACTCTCTGAGACCCCATGGGCTGTAGCCTGCCAGGCTCCTCTGTCCATGGCATTCTCCAGGCAACAATATTGGAGTGGGCTGCCATGCCCTTCTCCAGGAATCTTCCCGACTCAGGGATCAAACCCACATCTGCATTGGCAGGCAGGTTCTTTACCACTGATGCCACCTGGGAAGTCTGACATCGGGACCCTGATTTCTCCAGATTCATTTTTCTTTCTCAGGATTGCTTTGGCTATTTGGGATCTTTTGTGTTTCCATATAAATTTTAGAATTTGTTGTTCTAGTTCTGTGAAAAGTGTCAGTGATAATTTGATATAAATGCATTAAATTGAAAGATCACCTTAGGAAGTATAGTCATTTTGACAATATTGATTCTTCCAATCCCAAAACACAGTATATCCTTCCATCTGTTTGTGCTATCTCCAAGTACTTTCATCAGTGTCTTACACTTTTCAGAATACAAGTCTTTGGACTCCTTAGGTAGGTTTATTTCCAGGTATTACATTCTTTTTGATGTGATGGTAAAAGATCGCTTCCTTGATTTTTCTTTCTGATCTTTTGATGTTAGTATATAGAAATGCAAGAGATTTGCATATTAATTTTGAATCCTACAACTTTACCAAATTCACTGATGAGCCCCAGTGTTTTTCTGGCAGCATCTTTAGGATGTTCTGTGTATAGTATCATGTATATCAAACAGTAACAATTTTACTACTTCTTTTCCAATTTATATTACTTTTACTTCTTTTTCTTGATTGCCGTGGCTAGGACTTCCAAAACTACGTTAAATAAAAGTGTTGACAATGGACATTCTTGCCTTGCTCCCAATCTTAGAAGCAATAAATTCAGCTTTTCATCACTGAGAATGATGTTAGCAATGGGTTTGTCATATACGGCCTTTATTATGGCCTCTATTCCCACTTTCTAGAGAGCTCTTATCAAATGGGTGTTGAATTTTATCAAAAGCTTTTTCTGCATCTACTGAAATGACCATATGCTTTCTTTTTATTCTCACTTTGTTAATGTGGTGTATCACACTGATTGATTTGTGGATACTTAAGAATCCTTGCATCTCTGGGATAAATCCCACTTGATCATGGTGAATGACTCTTTTAATGTATTGGTAAATTCAGTTTGCTAGTATTTTGCTGAGGATTTTTGCATCTATATTCATCAGTATCAGTTCAGTTTTTCAGTCGTGTCCAACTCTTTGCAACCCCCATGGACTGCAGCACACCAGGCTTCCCTGTTTATCAACAACTCCCAGAGCCTGCTCAAGCTCATGTCCATCAAGT
The DNA here is from genome assembly GCA_006408695.1 of Aepyceros melampus. Classification (NCBI taxonomy): domain Eukaryota; kingdom Metazoa; phylum Chordata; class Mammalia; order Artiodactyla; family Bovidae; genus Aepyceros; species Aepyceros melampus. The sequence goes on along the minus strand of SJXQ01009607.1, from coordinate 24,663 downwards.
CAGTGATGCCATCCAACCATCTCATCCTGTCATCAGTATAATTGGCTATAATCTTCTCTTGTGATATCTTTGGTTTTGGTATCAGGCTGATGGTGGCCTCACAGAATGAGTATGGCAGTATTCCTTCCTCTGCAATTTTTTTATAACAGTTTCAGGAGGACAGGTGTTAACTCTTCTCTAAATGTCTGATAGAATTCACCTGTGAAGCCTTTTGGTCCTGGAAATTTGTTTGTTGGAAATTTTTAAACTATTGTTTCAATTTCAGAGCTTGAGAATCATCTGTTGACATTTTCTGTTTCTTCTTGGTTCAGTCTTGGAAGGTTGTACCTAAGAATCGGTCCATTTTATTGGCACGTAGTTGTTTGTAGTAGTGTCTTATGATCCTTTGTATTTCTCTGTTGTGAGTTCTAACTTCTCCTTTTTCATTTCTAGTTTTATTGATGAGTCCTCTCCTTTTTTCTTGATGAGCCTGGCTAGAGGTTTATCAATTTTGCTTATCTTCTTAAAGAATCAGCTTTTAATTTCATTGATCTTTGCTACTGTTTTCATCTTTATTTCATTTATTTCTGTCTGATTTTTGTGTAATTTTTTTCCTTCTACTAAATTTGGGCTTTGTTTGTTCCTCTTTCTCTAGATGCTTTAGGGATAAGGTTAGTCTGTTTATTTGAGATATTTCTTGTTTCCTAAGGTAAGATGGTATTGCTATAAATGTCCCCCTTACAACTCCTTTTGCTGTATCCCAAAAGTGTCAGACCATCATGTTTTCATTATCATTTGTCTCCAGCTATCTTTTTATTTCCTCTTTGATTTATTTAGTGATCTATTAGCTGTTCAGTGACATATGTTTAGCCTCCACGTGTTTGTGTGTTGTTTTTAGTTTCTTCCCCTGTAATTGATTTCTAATCCCATAGCATTGTGGTCAGATAAGATACTTAATATAATTTCAATTTTCTTAAAGTCATCGAGGCTTGATTTGCAGCCCAAGATATGATATGTCCTGGACAATGTTCCGTGTGCACTTGAGAAGAAAGTGTATTTAGCAGCTTTCAGATGGAATATTCTTTAAATTCAGTAAAGTCCATCTGATCTAATGTGTCATTTAAGGCTTGTGTTTCCTGATTTTCTGTGTGGACGATCTGTTTCTTGATAAGAGTGAGTTATTAAAATCCCCCAAAATTACTGTTTTCCTGTTGATTTTTCCTTTTATGACTGTTAGTATTTGCCATAGATATTGAGGTATTCCTATGTTGGATACACACATATACATATATACAATTGTTATATCTTCTTCTTGTATTGATCTTTTGATCATTATATAGTAGCCTTCTTTGTCTTCTGTAACATTATTTTGAAATCTATTTTGTCTGATATGAGTACTGCTACTCCAGCTTTCTTTTATTTCCATTTGCATGGATACTTTTTTCCATCTGCTCACTTTCAGTCAGTATGTAGGCACCAGAAGTCTTGAGTGAATTCCACGGCCTTGTACTGAAGCTAATAACTAAATATCACTGGCCAAAATTTCAAAATGTATAGAATTCATACACATATATTTTTAAATATCACCTTTTTTGATAGACACATTACATACATTATTAAACTGCTTCTATGCTGATATTTCTTATCTCAACCTAGAAATTTAGGTAATAGCTACATTCTTTGTAAGTGCTGAGCACAGCAAAAAAAAAAAAAGGTGTTTTTAAAATAACTCAACCATTAGTCAAGGGAACAAAAGAAAATGTATTTGGCTACATTATTCTAATACTAGTTCTCCTGGAAACCGAAAGTATTTAAGTATGTAGTGTGTAGTTAAAGGCAAGCTAAGGAATCCAAGAAACTCACTCACCAAACACAGGCACAGAACCGGGTCAGTGACCTGTGGCATACACCACAGCAATCCAGTAAGCAGTTTTTACTCAACTAACGCAGATAATCATGATGATGTGATGACTAATCTAGAGCCAGACATCTTGGAATGTGAAGTCAAGTGGGCCTTAGAAAGCATCACTACGAACAAAGCTATTGGAGGTGATGGCATTCCAGTTGAGCTGTTTCAAATCCTGAAAGATGATGCTGTGAAAGTGCTGCACTCAATATGCCAGAAAATCTGGAAAACTCAGCAGTGGCCACAGGACTGGAAAAGGGCAGTTTTCAGTCCAATCCCAAAGAAAGGCAATGTCAAAGAATGCTCAAACTACTGCACAATTGCACTCATCTCACACGCTAGTAAAGTAATGCTCAAAATTCTCCAAGCCAGGCTTCAACGATACGTGAACCATGAACTTCCAGATGTTCAAGCTGGCTTTAGAAAAGGCAGAGGAACCAGAGATCAAATTGCCAACATCCGTTGGATCATGGAAAAAGCAAGAGAGTTCCAGAAAAACATCTATTTCTGCTTTACTGACTATGCCAAAGCCTTTGACTGTGTGGATCACAATAAACTGTGGAAAATTCTGAAAGAGATGGGAATACCAGACCACCTGACCTGCCTCTTGAGAAATCTGTATGCAGGTCAGGAAGCAACAGTTAGAACTGGACATGGAACAACAGACTGGTTCCAAATAGGAAAAGGAGTACGTCAAGGCTGTATATTGTCACCCTGCTTATTTAACTTATATGCAGAGTACATCATGAGAAACGCTGGACTGGAAGAAACACAAGCTGGAATCAAGATTGCTGGGAGAAATATCAATAACCTCAGATATGCAGATGACACCACCCTTATGGCAGAAAGTGAAGAGGAGCTAAAAAGCCTCTTGTTGAAAGTGAAAGAGGAGAGTGAAAAAGTTGGCTTAAAGCTCAACATTCAGAAAACGAAGATCATGGCATCTGGCCCCATCACTTCATGGGAAATAGATGGGGAAACAGTAGAAACAGTGTCAGACTTTATTTTTTTGGGCTCCAAAATCACTGCAGATGGTGACTGCAGCCATGAAATTAAAAGACGCTTACTCCTTGGAAGAAAAGTTATGACCAACCTAGATAGTATATTCAAAAGCAGAGACATTACTTTGCCGACTAAGGTCCGTCTAGTCAAGGCTATGGTTTTTCCTGTGGTCATGTATGGATGTGAGAGTTGGACTGTGAAGAAGGCTGAGCACCGAAGAATTGATGCTTTTGAACTGTGGTGTTGGAGAAGACTCTTGAGAGTCCCTTGGACTGCAAGGAGATCCAACCAGTCCATTCTGAAGGAGATCAACCCTGGGATTTCTTTGGAAGGAATGATGCTAAAGCTGAAGCTCCAGTACTTTGGCCACCTCATGCGAAGAGTTGACTCATTGGAAAAGACCCTGATGCTGGGAGGGATTGGGGGCAGGAGGAGAAGGGGACGACCGAGGATGAGATGGCTGGATGGCATCACGGACTCAATGGACGTGAGTCTGAGTGAACTCCGGGAGTTGGTGATGGACAGGGAGGCCTGGCGTGCTGCGATTCATGGGGTCGCAAAGAGTCGGACATGACTGAGCGACTAAACGGAAACGGAAACGGAAATCCATCCTGGTACCTTGGCCATTTTCATAGTCTCTTTTGTGATTTTAAATAAGTAAAATGTGAATGTCACTACCCCAGGGACACATAATAGATACAAGATACTTAAATTCAGAAATCTCTGAAAGGTAAACGGTAAACTGTTAGCTCCTCAGTTGTGTCTGACTCTTTGTGACCCCATAGACTAGCTTGCCAGGCTCCTCTGTCCACGGAATTTTCCAGGCAAGAATACTGAGTGGGTTGCTATTCCCTTCTCCAGGGGATCTTCCTGACCCAGGGATCAAACCTGGGTCTCCTGCTGCAGGCAGATTCTTTACCATCTGAGCCACCAAGAAATCCTGAAGGTAAATGGTAAGATCTATCTTAATAGCTAAACAATAATTATCTCTGATTACCATTTCAAAAGGTGACATACACACCTTCTCATCAAAGCAAGCACCATCCCCTGAAGAACAGATTGTTCATTTCAGAAAGTGCCTGGAAGTAGGGACTGACAGGGGCAAGGACATATCTACTCTGACAAGGGGCAGTGTGAAGCTTATTTCAGTAGTTCAGGAAAAAAAAAAAAAGGTATTTTCAAAATATGAAAATATGTATTTTTTAAATGTACTGGTTTTATGTATAAATTCATTTGCGTATACAGAGATCAATGAAGCATTAACGTGTATTTTGAGCATTCTAAAACTTAGGTTTAAAGAAGTTAAGATGTAACAGTCCAAAAAGCTGTTGACCCTTGCTGTAACTAAACCAAGAGAGAAATGAAGTCAGTACCTCAATTATCCTTGGACCAAAAATCTTTAGTTCCCTAAAGATACCACAAGATACTGGTTTTAAAAACCACTGGATTTCTTGGATTCCTTAGCTTACCTGCCTTGGTGGCTCCATGGAAAAGATTCTGTCTGCCAATGAGGGAAATACGGGTTCGATCCCTGATGCAGGAAGATCCCACTGCCACAGAACAGCTAAGCCTATGTGCCACAACTACCGAGCCTGTGTTCTAGAGCCCAGGAGCCGAAACTACTGAAGTCCACACGCCGTAGAGCTCAAGCTCCATGACAAAAGAAGCCACCGCAATGAGAAGCCTGCACACCACAACTAGAGAATAGCCCCCGCTCACCACAATGAGAGAGAAGTCCACGCAACAACAAACACCCAGCACAGCCAAACATCAATAAATAAGACTAAAATAAAAAACACTGAACAAGTGGTTGAAAACTTCATGTAAATGTTCAATGGACCAGCAAATTGCTCTGTATAACAGATCATGTGCCCATATGAATAAACCACCATTCCACTACTGCTCCACTGTAGTGAAATGAAACCTACTTTTAAAATTATTATTATTTGCCTCACTGTGCAGTATGAGGGCTCTTAGTCCCTCCCTCTCCCACAACCAAGGATCAAACCCATGCCCCTGCAGTGGAAGCTCAGAGCTCTAACCACTGGACAACCAGGGGATTCCCAAAATGTACTTAACAGCAAATTAAATTCCTTTTGAAGCCAGAGTAATAGAATTAAAACTAAAGAACCATCATAAATAACAATTCAAATAACAACTTTGCCAAAGAAACAAAATAAACTTAACGTTGAAGCAAATATGGAATTTCTATTTTTAAGATCCTAAGTCCTCAACAAATATAAGCTAAAGTATTCAAAATTACCTTTCACTCCTGTCTTGAACTGAAAAGACTTCAAATATTCCTTTCTAAGTGTTTATTGAAGAAGTTAACTTTCACTGTAAATTATTTCACAAACAAAAATTAATTTCCTTAGCATTTTTGAATAGAATATTTTTATGGGGACTTCCCTGGTGGTCCAGTGGCTGAGGCTCCTCACTCCCAATGCAGGGGGCCTTGGTTCAATCCCTCGTTAGGGAGTGTGATCCCACATGCTGCATGACGCAACTAAGACCAGGCACAGCCTAAATAAATAAATTTTAATTTTAAAAAATAATATATTTTCATGAAAGAATGAGAACTACAACATCAATATCCACGCCTTCCTGCCCACAAATCTTATCATTCACTCTCATGTGCACAGACTTGCAAAGAAAACAACCTGATTACAAGTCTTCATATGCTGTGCTGCACTTAGGGGCTCAGTCGTGTCGGACTCTGCGACCCCATGGATTGCAGCCTGCCAGGCTCCTCGGTCCATGGGGATTCTCCAAGCAAGAATACTGGATTAGACTGCCATGCTTAAATAAATAAATTTTAATTTTAAAAAATAATATATTTTCATGAAAGAATGAGAACTACAACATCAATATCCACGCCTTCCTGCCCACAAATCTTATCATTCACTCTCATGTGCACAGACTTGCAAAGAAAACAACCTGATTACAAGTCTTCATATGCTGTGCTGCACTTAGGGGCTCAGTCGTGTCGGACTCTGCGACCCCATGGATTGCAGCCTGCCAGGCTCCTCGGTCCATGGGGATTCTCCAAGCAAGAATACTGGATTAGACTGCCATGCCCTCCTCTGGGGATCTTCCCAACCAAGGGATCAAACCCAGGTCTCCCGCATTGCAGGTGAATTCTTCACCATCTGAGCAACCAGGGAAGCCCATGAATACTGAAGTGGGTAGCCTATCCCTTCTCCAGGGGATCTTCCTGACCCAGGAATCAAACTGGGGCTCCTGCATTTGCAGGAGGATTCTTTACCAGCTGAGCTACCAGGGAAGCCCGTAAATCTTCATATAAAACACCAATTGTTACTGCTTTAAGTGCTGATTCATTGGAAAAAAGTTAATTAGAAAATTGTCAAAAAAAAAAAAAAATTCTCAGTAATATCCCTCACCTATGCATTTAATCACTTCATTTTAGACAAAAACCCACAGAAAAGCAGTCCTAAAAATCACATAATCACATCATCTTCTTCCCAGCAAAGATATTCTGTCTTCATATATGCTTCTACTACTTTTATGTGCAATCTCCCTCCAGTCAATCATGCTAAACTCTCACTTTAAAACTAAATTCACTATGTATAACTGGATCACTTTGCTATACATCTGAAATTAACAGCACTGCAAATCAACTATACTTCAATAAAAAAATTTTTTAAACGAATTTCTTAAGAAAAGTTTTCTTTAATTCATTTGCCTATTTCAGGGAAAAATTTTTTTAATTACTCAAAACAAATCATGTCTATTCTAAAAGACTCAGAATTTACACAAACAAAAACACAAAAAACACTAACATATTCTTCCCAAGAATAACATCTCTCTCTAGATTTTTTTTTTTTTTGGTCCGTGTCACACAACTTGTGAGCTGTTTTTTTAATCACTGATTTAACAGATCAATTGTTCATAGACTCACAGGTTTACCTTGGATAGAGTAGACAGGAAATGTTGAGCTGAAGAAGCGAAATTTAAGCTGAGTCAAAAGTGAGGAGCTAGTCAAGATGAAGCTCTGAGGGAAAAGTATTCTAGGCCAAGGGGGTGAAGGCATCAGACAGTACTTGGTTAAATGGAAAATATATATATGGTTGGGGACTTCCCTGGTGGTCCAGTGGCTAAAGCTTCGTGCTCCCAATGCAGGGGACCCGGGTTACATTCCTGGTCAGGGAACTAGATCCCACATGCCTCGATAAAGTCAACGATCTCGTGTGCCACAACTAAGACCTGGCACACACATAAATAAATATTTTAAATATATATGTTGTTGTTCAGTTGCTAAGTCATATTCGATTCTTGGCAACCCCATGGACCACAGAATGCCAGGTTTTCCAGCCCTTCATTATCTCCTGGAGTTCGCTCAAATTCAAGTTGATTGAGTCATTGCTGCTATCCTACCAGCGCATCCTCTGCTGCCCCTTTCTCCTCAAGCCCTCAGTTCTTCAGGGTCTTTTCTATCGAGTCTGCGCCTTGCATCAGGTGGTCGAAGTATTAGAGCCGCACCATCAGTTCTTCCAATGAATATTCAAGGTTGATTTCCTTTAGGACTGGTTTGATCTTGCTGCCCAAGGGACTCTCAAGAGTCTTCTCCAGCACCACCATTTAAAAGCATCAATTCTTCAGCGCTCAGCCTTTCTTATGGTTCAGCTCTCACATCCATACATCACTACAGGAAAAACCACAGCTTTGACTACATATATATATATGGCTGGAGCAGGGAGCCCAAAGGGGAGAGTAGTAAGCTATAAACTGAGATTTCTTGACTAGCATTTGAAGCTGGTTATAAATCTATATAAAATCAGCCCTTCTTCAGATTATTTTTATAGACTCAAAACCAGCAGGTTAACTCGTCACAACAAATTCAAATTAAAGCAAAGAAAAAGACAGAAGGTATTCAAATTAAGTAATATCATTATAATAAAGATTACATTTCTTTTTTAAAGGCCACAAAACTTAGAGAAAATTAAACATAGAATCATTTCTGCATGTTTACCTAAGAGAGACTGAATTTCTGAGTACTTGGGTAAAACGTGATCTATGATCTTACATGAACACTGGTAACAAGATGACTTTACGTTTGTGATCATCTAGCCATCAACAGTCTTAGTCTCAGACCATGTTCCATTACAGAAAACTCACCGGCAATTTGAAAAAGCATCAATCACAAAAGAAGGCATTGGATATCCAGTTTTTACATGTCATTTACTTAAGAAATTAATATATAATCCAGAGTCTAGCAGCTTAGTCAGTTGTATTTTCTGATTCTGCAACCTGTGGCAGATGGTTTCCTGGCACGTGTGACCCTGGCATTTTGCCCATGTTTACATGGACTGACAGGAGTTTAAGGGTGATGGGAGTAATGTCTTGCTTTTTAAAATTATGTATGTATTTACTTATGGCTATCCTGGGTCTTTGCTGCTGTGTGTGGGCTTTCTCTAGCTGCAATGAGCTGCGTGCGGGGGGACAACTCTTCCTTGGGCTGTGCAGGCTTCTCACTGCAGTGGCTTCTCTTGTTGCAAAGCACAGACTCTAGGGTGTGTGGGCTTCATTAGTTGTGAAGTGCACAAGCTTAGCTGCCCCACGCCAAGCGGAATGTTTTCAGAACACAGATCAAACCTCTGTCCTCTGCATTTCCAGGCAGACTCTTAACCACTGGACCACCAGGGAAGTCCAACAATTTCTTTTATCTGCGATAATAAAGTCATGCCCGGCCTGTTCCTCACCTGTGTGTATATTCGGTTAATTCCACAGTCTTCCCATGGACATCCATAAAATAGCAAGGGCCTCTCTGAGCATGAAGACATGGCAAGTCATCTCAGGAGTAGTACATAAGCTCCATTCCATAAAGAGTGCTAGTAAACTAGTGGAAATTGTGATTCCATCTTTAGATTTTCTTTTCCAACCTTTCCTTTCATATATACTTGGAAATACTTTTAAAATAAAGTCAATTTTGTTAGGCAAATTCAATAGCATCCCTTTGAGACAAATGGATCACAAAATCAGAACTAAAAAGCATCATGCAGTCAAACTTAAAGAAAACAAAAACTATTTGACCTCATGCAAAGGTATTAAGTAAAAAAAAGTTTACATGGTGGTACTCTTTAGTGCACACCGTTAAAACTTTTCAAGTATTTCTGAAAGACAGTATGTCATTCCCTCAATAATTAGTTATTTAGCTTCCTTCTATCACCATATATTTAGCCAGGTTTGCTAGACGCTCAGGAAACAAAGACAAACAGGACACTTCACCTGCATCAGATAAATTCCACAGAAATAATGTCAACACATCCTGAAAGCTAGAATCCTGACCAACTCAAGAAGCTAAACACTTATCACTTGCACTGCAGAGCTCCAAAAGGCTCAAAGTCAAGGTTGGGGCACGGAGGTCACTAAAGTTAAAAGTTGAGGTATTATAAAGTTAAAAGCTGGCCAAGTGCAGTCTCTGAAAAGAGTTGCCAACTGTCACCCACACCTCCTTAACCCGCCCCCTACCACTTCCCCGTCCTTTTTATAAACAGTTTTTAAAGGGAACTGTCCAAGGTTACCACCTGACAATGAAGAGTGCATTGATGTGGTATATCAATAAAATAAAATTGTATACTCTTTATATTTACAGAGTATTCCCATACAACATCTAAGTGTCGACAAAGTCTCAACCAAGGCACATAACACATAAAATAAAACTTCCTCAGTAGGGTTAAAATATCAAGAAACTGACCGAAAGAGGAAGATATCAAACTTCCCAAAGCAGCAACCCCCAGGAAAGGTACTGGAACCAGCGGAAGTTACATATTCAGGATAGCAGTTTAAAGGCGCTCCACCCACCACCCCAAGGTAAAAGTTTGAAACGCCGTCTGACTACCCCACGGTGGTCGGAAACTTCCCTAAACTACAAGAGGCAAGCAGATATCCTAAAATACCGCTCTCAGCCAACCCCAGGTGCCCTCAGGCCAGGCTGTGGCTTCCTCCCCAGGCCTTCTTCCCCCATCTCACTCTCTTCTCCAGGACACTCACCCATCTCCCTGGGCGTCCAATGCTGGCCGGGGGTACCGGGGCCTCTCGGCCGCCAGGCTCATTCCGACGAGCCTCGGACTTAGGCCTGCCCCAAGGAGGCCGGCGCGCCTCTCCTCGGAGACGGAGCGCGACCCCCCGGCCCTCGGGCCCGGCCCTCACCCTCCCCTCTGGCCGGCCTCACCTCCTCTGCGTGCTTGCGCAGCGCCTTCTCTCGCTCGTACTGGGTGATGAGCTGCTCGTTGTCGTCCCGGAGCAGCTCCAGCTCCACCTGGTGCTCTTGGTCCTGCGCGAACACCGAGTCCAGGTTCTCCAGCCGGCTACCACCAGTGGCATCAGCTCCTTGACCACCTCCTCGTCGTAGCGCCCGATGAGCCGCTCGAACTCGCGGTAGATGGAGCCGGCCAGGCCGGACACCCGCTCCGACATCACGGCCCCGGAGCCGCCGGGCTCCTCCTGGTACACCACACCGTCCTCCAGCTCCATGGTGGCGGGCTGCCCGCCGGCCGGGGGCGTCTCCGGCTGAGGGGGCTACACGGGCCCGCACGGGACGGAGCCGCTGCGGCTGGAGCTGGGGCTGGGCCCGGCGGGGTGGGGGCCCGAGCCGGAGGAGGGGAGGGGTGAAGTGAGCGTATTCAGCCCAACCGCCGCTGCACCAACTGCCGGGGCGGCCGGGCTGCGCGCGCCACACGTCACTGAAGGGGCGGGATCCGCCCGTGTCGGCCCGTAGGGCGGGACCCCGCAGGAGGCCAGGCGCGGTCGGGGGCGGGGCCAATGCAGCACCCTGCGCCAGCGGAGGCGGCGTTGCGTCAATACTGGGCGCCGCGCGGACGTCGTGTGAGCCAATGGGAAAGACTGCGATAGGACGGTGGTGAGACGTACCCACCCCAGGCGCGATCTGCGGGGCGAGCCCCACAGGAAACCGGAGTGATTAGCAGTCCAGAATATCTAACGTTTTATTAGTTTTTACAGCGCACAAAGGGCTTTCATATTTGGGCCTCGTCAAAGGCTTGGTGCGGTAGACGTTTTGGCCTTCGTTTCACAGACGCGGAAAGTAGGCCTGGAGAAGTTAATGGTTCAGTCAAGGTCACGCAGCTAGAACGGGAGGGAGGCCGATCAGGGACTCAAAGCATTTCTAAGAATTTGAGAATTCCGGACTCAGAGTAGTGGAAAACAGGGAAAAGGAAAGCAACCTTAACGGGGACAAGGTCCGCCTCAGTAATAAGGTGGTCTTGAATAGGAAAGAATTATTTGAGGTTAAGACAGTAAGGTTAGCCTTAAACAGAGGACATGCAAAGCATCCTGGAGAAGAGTAAAACTCCACAATCTTGCGCTTTCCAAACACTAGTTTCTCTCCTCACGGACTACTTGGGACAGTGGTATTTCCTGGCTCCAAGCACCCTCCCTTCCTCTAATCTCTAAGCAGGACAGGCTAACATGGGGTGAAGAGTAGAGGAGGAAAGAGGTGGAGTCACTAGGATGAGTAAATCCGTTGGTACGTGAGGTCTCTCGCCGGCTGGTAGAAAATCACGTGTGGGGAATGACAACACCCAAACCTCGGGCAGGCTGAGTCAAGGATCACTTCCTGGTGTTCTGACCGCTGCAAATAGGGCAAAAAATACACCCCAAAGCCCCTGATCTCCGCGGCAGGTGACGGAAGAGTACTGTCGCCTCAACTCCTGTAAGAATAGGGCCAGGGAAGGCAAGTAAAGAATGGTTCAGTGGGGAATCAGCTACCTCCCAGGATCATAAAAACCCTCAGTTTGGTATTTACAAGTTCAAGTTCTCTAAGTACGAACTAGTTCTCCAAAGTCTCCCAATCTGTACCCAACCAGAGACCCACAAAAGCAGTAAGGAGGTGCAAAACTTAGCCTTACAAGGACACACGTGATTGAATTTGTGGCCTCTACTGTCCCCCTTTCGCACCCTCACCAAGCAGTCACCTCTTACTGTTTGTGTATATGTGTAGGTCTTAGATTTGCCGATCGGTTAGTTGGATATGTGCCCCAAATGCCCCAGAGCTCGCATTTAAAAACCAGAAACTAATCTTGCTCTGGATCTGTTTTTTCTTTTCTTTTTTCTCTTCTAAGGACTCTTACTTGGGCACTTATATTTATGCCTCTCTCTCAATCTCTCTCTCTCTCTCTCTCTCTCTCTCTATATATATATATATATATATACACACCTATATATATGCCTCTGTTTTCCTAGAAGTCCGAGGAGCAGAAAAACTTAGTGCAAGACTTTACTCTGTCTTTCCACACTACTATCATACACATCAGAAAATTTAGAGGGAAAAAATTGATATTCAGTCTAAGATTATAACAAAGTCTTAATAGTAAGTGTGCTTACTATTCAACATAGAAATATATGAGATACATATTTATATATTGCTTCCCAGATGGCGCTAGTGGTAAAGAACCCACCTGCCAATGCAGGAAACAGACACAGGTTCAATCCCTGGGTCAGGAAGGTCCCCTGGAGAAGGAAATGGCAACCTACTCCAGTATTCTTGCCTGGAGAATCTCATGGACAGAGGAGCCGGGTAGGCTACAGCCTATAATGTGGAGAGTTGGACAGGACTGAAGCAATTTAGCATGCACGTGTATATGTACTAATTTTAAGCTTCTGCTAGCTCAGTTATATATATATATATATATATACACACCTATATATATGCCTCTGTTTTCCTAGAAGTCCGAGGAGCAGAAAAACTTAGTGCAAGACTTTACTCTGTCTTTCCACACTACTATCATACACATCAGAAAATTTAGAGGGAAAAAATTGATATTCAGTCTAAGATTACAACAAAGTCTTAATAGTAAGTGTGCTTACTATTCAACATAGAAATATATGAGATACATATTTATATATTGCTTCCCAGATGGCGCTAGTGGTAAAGAACCCACCTGCCAATGCAGGAAACAGACACAGGTTCAATCCCTGGGTCAGGAAGATCCCCTGGAGAAGGAAATGGCAACCTACTCCAGTATTCTTGCCTGGAGAATCTCATGGACAGAGGAGCCGGGTAGGCTACAGCCTATAATGTGGAGAGTTGGACAGGACTGAAGCAATTTAGCACGCACGTGTATATGTACTAATTTTAAGCTTCTGCTAGCTCAGTGATCACATTTGTTTGAAACAACATTCTGCCAAATATCTATCAATTCTTGAATTAAAATATTACATATGCATATAATGAAATATTTATTATTCAGCAACAAAAAGAAATGAAGTACATATTACAACATGGAAATATTGAACCTTGAAAATATTCTCAGTAAAAGAAGCCAGTCACAAAGGACCACATGAAAGATCAGTGGTTGCCTCAGGCTGGCTGGTGGAACAAGGGGAAATAAGAGTGAATGCTAAAGGGGATGGGTTTATTTTGGGCCTAGTGAAAATGTTCTAAAATTGATTATAGTGATAGATAATATACTAATATATTATACTGTATTATGATACTAATTATATATATTATTGGCTCAGCTGGTAAAGAATCCGCCTGGCAACCCACTCCAGTATTCTGGCCTGGAGAATTTCATGGACTATATAGTCCTTGGAGACACAGAGTCGGACATGATTGAGCAACTTTCAGTTTTTTTTTTCACTTCTATATTAATATAGACAGTATACTAATACTCTGAATTACTACAATGACTAAAAGTCATTGAATTGTACACTGTAAATGGTTTAATTATTTATGTGCATGGGTGCTAGTTGGCTTCAGTTGTGTCTGACTTTTTGCAATCCCATGGACTGTAGCCAATCAGGCTCCTCTGTCCATGGGATTCTCCAGGCAACAATATTGGAGTGGGTTGCCATACTCTCCTCCAGGGGATCTTCCAGACCCAGCAATCAAACCAGCGTGTCCTGCGGCTCCTGCATTTCAGGCATATTCTTTACCGATGAACCACCAAGGAAGACCAGTGTGAATTGTATTTCAATAAAGCTGTTAAAACTAAATGAAATTTATGGCTATAATAACTTTATTCTAACCCAATAGAATTACATAATTTAGTGTGACAAAGTGGAAAGAAAACAGTTTTTAAACTGGGAATCTTATACTCTTAGTATGGACTGGTCATTTTGAAGAACTTAGGCCAGAAACAAAAAAGTTAGTGGTTAAGAATCCACCTGGAAGTTCCAGGTCAGGCCCTTCGCCCGCCTCCCTCTGCCCTCGCCATGACTAGCAGCTGTGGTGCTGGGTCGGTGGCAGCGGCAGCAGCGAATCTGAATACGTCCTACTTGAGATTTCAAGAGTTTTGAATACTAGATTAGGTATGGAAACTCTGTCTATATGTGTGCGGCTTTGTGAACAAGGAATTAACCCAGAAGCTTTATCATCAGTTATTAAGGAAATTCGCAAGGCCACAGAAGCCTTAAAGGCTGCTGAAAATATGACAAGCTGACTTTCTGAAGAAATCCTGATGGGCTATGTCAAGCTGTGTAAGAAGATTGAAGATTGCATTGTAGTCAAGAACATAACAATGAAATCACTGCATGTAGCAATGTGGAAACATTGTCCTTTGTAAAAGAATTATAAAACCATAGCTTTATCAGTTCAGTTCAGTTCAGTCGCTCAGTCATGTCCGACTCTTTGCGACCCCATGAATCGCAGCACGCCAGGCCTCCCTGTCCATCACCAGCTCCTAGAGTTCACTCAGACTCACGTCCATTGAGTCCGTGATGCCATCCAGCCATCTCATCCTCTGTCGTCCCCTTCTCCTCCTGCCCCCAATCCCTCCCAGCATCAGGGTCTTTTCCAATGAGTCAACTCTTC
>SJXQ01009605.1:213482-272235 GCA_006408695.1 Aepyceros melampus | reverse complement strand
ATGTTCACGCAGCACTATTTATAATAGCCAGGACATGGAAGCAACCTAGATGTCCATCAGCAGGTGCATGGATAAGAAAGCTCTGGTACATAGACACAATGGAGTATTACTCAGCCATTAAAAAGAATACATTTGAATCAGTTCTAATGAGGTGGATGAAGCTGGAGCCGATTATACAGAGTGAATTAACACAGAAAGAAAAACACCAATACAGTATACTTACACATATATATGGAATTTAGAAAGATGGTAATGATAAACCTGTATGGGAGACAGCAAAAGAGACACAGATGTACAGAACAGACTTTTTGACTCTGTAGGAGAGGGAGAGGGAGGGATGATTTGGGAGAATGGCAGTGCAACATGTATGATATCATAAGTGAAATGAATCGCCGGTCTAGGTTCGCTGTAGGAGGTAGGATGCTTGGGACTGAGGCATGGGGATAATCCAGAGAGATAGTGTGAGGTGGGAGGAGGAAGGTGGGGGTCAGGATTGGGAGTTCATGTACACTCATGGCTGATTCATGTCAATGTATAGCAAAACGAATACAGTATTGTAAAGCAAAACAAACTAAAAAATAAAAATTCATTTAAAAAAAGAATAAACTAAACTCAAAGTTAGTAACAGAAGGGAAATAACAAAGATTAGAGTGAAAATAAATGAAATCAAGACTGAACAGATAATAGAAAAGATAAGGAAACTAAGTGTTTTTTGTTTTTTTGTAACTGCAAACTCCTTTATTTCCCACTCTGTATGATTCATGTAGAAAGTAAGTGCTATTTTTTAAGATGATAAACAAAATATACTTTTAGGTAGATTTACCAAGAAAAAAAGAGAAAAAAACTCAAGTAAAATTATAAATGAAAGCATTGTTATAATTGAGCCCCATAAATTTGAATATTATAGAGATTATACTGAGTGATCATACACAAATAAATTGAACACCTAGAAGAAATTAACAAATTCCTAGAGACAGGAAGCATACCAGATTTAAACCATGAAGAAATAGAAAACCTGAATAGTTCTATACTAATAAGGATATTGAGTCAGTAATCTCAGATAATAAAAGCCCACATTAAGATAACTTCACTGGTGAATTCTACCAAACATTTAAATAAGAATTAATGTTAAGACTAGAGATCTCTTCAAGAAAATTAGAACTATCAAGGGAACATTTCATGCAAAGATGGGCACAATAAAGGACAGAAACGGTATGGACCTAAGAGAAGCAGAAGATACTAAGAAGAGGTGACAAGAATACACAGAAAAATTATGCAAAAAAAGATCTTCATGACCCAGACAACCACGATGGTGTGCTCACTCAATCCTGGAGTGTAAAGTCAAGTGGGCCTTAGGAAGTATCTCTATGAACAAAGCTAGTGAAGGTAATAGAATTCCAGCTGAGCTATTTCAAATCCTAAAAGATAGTGCTGTTAAAGTGCTGCATTCAATATGCCAGCAATTTGAAAAGGTTAGCAGTGGCCACAGGACTGGAAAAGGTCAGTTTTCATTCCAATCCCAAAGAAAGACAATGCCAAAGAATGTTCAAACTACTGCACAATTGCACTCATTTCACATACTAGCAAAGTAATGCTCAAAATTCTCCAAGCCAGACTTCAACAGTATGTGAACCAAGAACTTCCAGATGTTCAAACTGAGTTTAAAAAGGCAGAGGAACCAGAGATCAAATGCCAACATCTGTTGGATCATAGGAAAAGCAAGAGAGTTCCAGAAATGCATCTACTTCGGCTTTATTAACTACGCCAAAGCTTTTGATTGTGTGGATCACAACAAACTGTGGAAAATTCTTCAAGAGATAGGAATACCAGACCACCTCACCTTTCTCCTGAAAAATCTGTATACAAGTCAAGAAGCAACAGTTAGAACTGGACATGGAACAATGGACTGTATCCAAATTGGGAAAGGAATATGTCAAGGCTGTATATTATCACCCTGTTGATTTAACTTATATGAAGAGTACATCATGTTAAATGCTGGGCTGGATGAAGCACAATCTGAAATCAAGATCGCTGGGAGAAATATCAATAACTCAGATATGCAGATGACACCACTCTTATGGAAGAAAATGAAGAGGAACTAAAGAGCCTCTTGATAAAGTTAAAGAGGAGAGTGAAAAAGCTGACTTAAAACTCAACATTCAGGAAACTAAGATTATGTCATCTGACCCCATCACTTCATGGCAAATAGATGAGGAAACAATGGAAACAGTTAGAGACTTTATTTTCTTGGGCTTAAAAATCACTGCAGATGGTGACTGCAGCCATGAATTTAAAAGATGCTTACTCCTTGGAAGAAAAGTTATAACCAATCTAGACAGCATATTAAAAGACAGAGACATTACTTTGCCGACAAAGGTCCATCTAGTCAAAGATACAGTTTTTCCAGTAGTCACGTATAGATGTGAGACTTAGACCATAAAGAAAGCTGAGCACTAAAGAATTGATGCTTTCCAACTGTGGTCTTGGAGAAAACTCATGAGGGTCCTTTAGACTGCAAGGAGATCCAACCAGTCCATCCTAAAGGAAATCAACTCTGAATATTCATTGGAAGCCCTGATGCTAAAGCTGAAGCTCCAAATCTTTGGCCATCTGATGTGAAGAACTGACTCATTGGAAAAGACTTTGATGCTGGGAAAGATTGAAGGTGGGAGAAGAAGGGGACGACAGAGGATGAGATGGGTGGATGGCATCACCAACTCAATGGACATGAGTTTGACCAGGCTCTGGGAGTTGGTGATGAACAGGGAAGCCTGGCGTGCTGCAGTTCATAGGATTGTAAAGAGTCAGACATGACTGAGCAACTGAACTGAACTGAACTGAATTAATCCACTCTTTCACTGTATATATAGGACAGGTAGGGTTTCAACTTTAAACTGAGACCCAAGTTCAAACTGTACCTCATTTGGGCCCCAAACCTTATTCCTTGGCCTCAAGTAGCCATTAAAAAACAAGTGTCTTATTTACTGAGATTGGTAAATGCCTCAAGGATGGCTGTGACTTCAACACTCACTCACTCCCCTAGTTTTTACTTTCTTCTTCCTCTCTTTGAGCTAGTCATGCACCTGAACATGTTGCTGTTTTAATCTAGAATTTAGGCATTTCTAGATATCAATATCTTAACTAATAACATATTAAAGAAGTGGAAACAGGGTAGAGCTCACACAAACACAGACATTTTTAGGTAGATCTTTCAGATTATCTGCTCTACCCTATATCTACTTCTTTAATGTGCTATTTGTTAAGATATTTGCACTGGTATTTCTTGTAATTGCGATCAAAGGCATCCTAACTTTATTGCAATGTCCTAAGGTGATCACAGGGTTTCCCAGTTGGTAATAGTGGTAAAGAACCCACCTGCCAATGCAGGAGACATAAGAGACAAGGGTTCAAGACACAGATTTGATCCCTGAATCAGGAAGATCCCCTGGAAGAGAGCATGACAACCCATTCCAGTATTCTTGCCTGGAGAATCCTCCCTCCAGAGGAGCCTGGAGGGCTATAGTCCATAGGGTTGCAAAGAGTCAGACATGACTGTCGTGACTTAGCATGCATGCAAGGTGATCATATCTCTTTGTAGATATTTGATCTCAACTGTTCTAAAATGTCTGGCAAGGTTAGTAACTTCAGGGAGCACAATGGTACCTCTCCCTAACTTCCAAGAAATAATCAATGTTGAGATAACCTGAGTTACTATCTCCTTTCCTAAATGAACAAATGCTTTATTCTTATATAGTGCTATCCTTTGTGTCCTGGCTATTCTTTTCGGGGGGCTGCACCACATGGCATGTTGTATCTCAGTTCCCCAACCAGGGATGGAACATGCACCCCCTGCAGTGGAAAAGTGGAGTCTTAACTACTGGACCACCAGGGAAGTCCATGGCTCTTCTATTTTAATCCTTGAATCTGGGCCTGGCTATTTACTTTGTTTAGGCTCCTGAGTTGTTAGCAAATAGAGACTTCAAAGGTGCTTGTGCACTTGAGTTTACCCTTGCATCTTTGACACTAACACAAGAATGTGCCAGGACTATTATGTTGGAGGATGATAAACAGGTAGAGCAGAGATTCACGCAAGCCACTCATATGAGGCATACGAGATCAGTCAGAAAACAGTCTGTCCTTTGACATGTGAGCAAGCCCAACCAAGATTAGCAGAGCCACCTAGCTAACTGCCAATAGGCTCCAGATTCATAAGCAATAAATATTTCCTATTTAATGCCACTGAAGCTTTATTCCTGTTTGTTATACAGCATGTTTATAGCAACGGATAACTAATAGGTAGCAAAATCTGTTTCTGCTGAGGAAGTTTATCTTCTCTCTTTTTCTTCAGAGAGTTACCTTCTCTTTGCTCTTTCATGAATCAGTTAGGAATAGTGTTTAGCTATTATCTACATAATGGTTAGATAAATTTTGGATGTTACTTTTCTCATATAACAAGAAGTGTTAGTTAAGCAGATACTGACATCAATTCAATGGCCCAGAATCTTAGGACTGAGATTTCTTTGATGATCTTGACTTTTCCCTCATTATTTCAGGGTGAATATGTAAAATCCTCACATTCATATGCTAGGAAGAAGGAAATAGGAAAGAAGAGGGAGAAGGTAATATCAGGAAAAGGAGAAAGTGAAAGCAAGCAATTTCATTTTAAGGATTTGACAAGGAAGTCAAACACATTATTGTACTTATATAGTTGGAAATTTGAATCCAACTTGGTAGTCACTTGTCCTGCTAAAGTCACTTGTCCTTTTTTTTTTGGCAGGAGAGAAAGTTCTGTAATTATTAGGAAGAAAGGGAGAATGGCTACTAGGAAACCTGGATGTGACACAACACAATTAGTTGAGCTGTTTATTTCTGAGCACCTTTTAATTCTGAGCATCCAACAAAGTAGATCCAACTGCTATTTTATCTTCTTTATTATGAATTATTCTTGTTTCTGTTCTTTCCAATAGAATTTTTTAATATTGGAAGATAATCTTGAATGCTAATCATTAAAAGACTGAGGAGAAAGAATATTTTTCAAGAACAGAGGTAAACAAACTACACAAAAGACTTTGTAGATAAAATGCTAAGGTGAAGCATAATAAGTTGAGCAAAAAAAAAATGGAAATCATTGGCTTTCATTATCTCAAATAGCAGTCAACATCATTATAGTCATATCAGTACCAGTAATCAATAGCATCAAACCACAACATCCAAAATCAAGCACTGTTGAGTGTTTACTATGTTTCTGGTTCAAAAAACTAAAATAAAACCAAAACTTAAAAACATATGCCCCAAACGAATACAGTATTGTAAAGCAAAACAAACTAAAAAATAAAAATCAATTTAAAAAAATTAAAAAAAAATAAAAAATAAAAACATATGCCCCAAATAGAAAATTATGGATGAAAGGAAAGTATTAAAACATATTTAACTGCCTATAGGAACTAAAACTCTGAACCCTAATGCTGTGTAAAGAGATAAGCTCTAAATACTGTTGGAGGTTTTTGGTCAAGTCATTAAATTTTTTTTCTGTTTTCACAATGGAAAACTGAAACAATACAGTTGAAAAGCTTTGTAAACTATAAAGCAATACAAATGATGATGATATGCATAAATCAAATAACAAGTCTGAAAGTCAGAACTGATGCAAGGGGAATTCAGAACTTGGTATTGGGTTGACCTGTGTGACACAAAGTTTCACCCCATTGTTTTGTAAAATAAAAAATAGTGAAGTCACAGATGGACTGAAAAGAGACTAAGCTTTTTAAAATTTTAAGACAAAAATAGTTACTATATTCCATCACCTAATAACAACTACTGTTAATATTTTGCTGTATATCCTTTCATGTTTTTCTCTTTCTATTCTCCATCTCTCAGCACACATGCAGTCACAAATACTGGAGAAGGAAATGGCAACCCACTCCAGTGTTCTTGCCTTGAGAATCCCAGCGACGGGGGAGCCTGGTGGGCTGCCCTCTATGGGGTGGCACAGAGTCGGACACGACTGAAGCGACTTAGCAGTAGCAGCAGCAGTCACAAATACACCACACATATTCTTACAAAAATCAGGTAATATTGTTCTCTTTGTTTTATAATAATTTAAGTAACATTTATAAACTTACATAATAAATTTATTTCACAATATTCTTATTGGCTGATTTTTATTTCATTTATGAACGTCTCATCATTTGTTTAAATAATGTATTATTGTTGTTATTTGTTACTTTATGAAGTGCTCTTGTTAATATCTGTGTTATATATATAAATATTTTTTCATTTTCTTTCAAAAATGTATAAACTTTAACAGGAAGTACAGAGGTTGGACAATCTTCAGGGTGATTTGATTCAGTGATACTAGGTGGCGCTAGTGGTAAAGACTCCATCTGCCAACGTAGGAGACGCGTGAGACACAGGTGTCCCTGGGCTGAGAAGATTCCCCGGGGCAGGAAATGGCAACGCACTCCGGTATTCTTGCCTGGGAAATGCCATGGACGGAGGAGCCTGGTGGGCTACATCCTACGTGGTCACAAAGAGCTGGGCACTACTGAACACACACACACACACACACACACACACACACACACACACACGATTGCATAAAAGAGTCACAGTAACTTTGTCTATAGTTCTTCTGTCAGTTCAGTTCAGTTCAGTCGCTCAGTCGTGTCTGACTCTTTGCGACCCCATGAATCGCAGCACGTCAGGCCTCCCTGTCCATCACCAACTCCCGGAGTTCATTCATATTCACTTCCATCAAGTCCGTGATGCCATCCAGCCATCTCATCCTCTGTCGTCCCCTTCTCCTCCTGCTTCCAATCCCTCCCAGCATCAAAGTCTTTTCCAATGAGTCCACTCTTCACATCAGGTGGCCAAAGTACTGGAGTTTCAGCTTTAGCATCATTCCTTCCAAAGAAATCCTAGAGCTGATCTCCTTCAGAATGGACTGGTTGAATCTCCTTGCAGTCCAAGGGACTCTCAAGAGTCTTCAACACCACATTTCAAAAGCATCAATTCTTCGACGCTCAGCCTTCCTCACAGTCCAACTCTCATATCCATACATGACCACTGGAAAAACCATAGCCTTGACTAGACGGACCTTAGTCGGCAAACTAATGTCTCTGCTTCTGAATATGCTATCTAGGTTGGTCATAACTTTTCTTCTCCCTTCTCCTCCTGCCCCCAATCTCTCCCAGCATCAGGGTCTTTTCCAATGAGTCAACTCTTCGCATGAGGTGGCCAAAGTACTGGAGTTT
Organism: Aepyceros melampus; assembly: GCA_006408695.1. NCBI lineage: Eukaryota > Metazoa > Chordata > Mammalia > Artiodactyla > Bovidae > Aepyceros > Aepyceros melampus. The sequence continues at coordinate 264,982 of SJXQ01009605.1, read as the reverse complement.
CAGCTTTAGCATCATTCCTTCCAAAGAAATCCCAGGGCTGATCTCCTTTAGAATGGACTGGCTGGGTCTCCTTGCAGTCCAAGGGACTCTCAAGAGTCTTCTCCAACACCACAGTTCAAAAGCATCAATTCTTCTGTACTCAGCCTTCTTCACAGTCCAACTCTCACATCCATACATGACCACTGGAAAAACCATAGCCTTGACTAGACGGACCTTTGTTGGCAAAGTAATGTTTCTGCTCTTCAATATGCTATCTAGGTTGGTCATAACTTTTCTTCCAAAGAGGAAGGGTCTTTTAATTTCATGGCTGCAATCACCATCTGCAGTGATTTTGGAGCCCCCCAAAATAAAGTCTGACACTGTTTCCACTGTTTCCCCATCTATTTCCCATGAAGTGATGGGACCAGATGCCATGATCTTCGTTTTCTGAATGTTGAGCTTTAAGCCAAATTTTTCACTTTCCACTTTCGCTCTCATCCAGAGGCTTTTCAGTTCCTCTTCACTTTCTGCCATAAGGTTGGTGTCATCTGCATATCTGAGGTTATTGATATTTCTCCCGGCAATCTTGATTCCATTGGTTTACTCTCTGGCCATTTGAATTCTTTTACCATCTAATCTTCCCTTGATTTTGTTGGAAGATGGGACTTTTATTTTGTACCAGGCACTTAGGCTGTATTGACAGAAGAGATAGGAGTCAGCGAGGTCAAAGCAGCTGAAATGTATAAATATAAGGGTCAAACATCTCAGAAAAAGAGAGTGAGAAAGAAAGGAGGAAGAAGGAGGGAGAGACAGAGTCTTTGTAGAAAATTCTCACCTGCTGTAGAATTAAATGCCTGTCAAGTCATTTAATATATTGTTAAGTTAAAGGAGACAGTGGTTTTTCCCTTTCTTCCTATAGCAGATACCGATGATATTTTTTTCTTTTTACAAACCTGGACAATCTACTTATTTATCCTCTACTCCTTCCCTAAACAGGACTAATAGTCATCTTTGTCTGAAACAAAACTCTCACAGTTCAACAGCCATGCCATTTCATTTAATTACAATGCTTATTTTTACCAACACCCAGGAGCCTGTTAGTGAAGGCACATTTTTAGAAACCTAACAAATAAGCAAATACATCCTCAGATCACAGACACAGCTCTCCAATGTTGTTTTGTACTAAAGGGAACGAGCACTTATCACGCCTACACACCAATGTTTTTTTCCTGGTAGTTTCATCTACTTAAATGTGTTTTCTGGGAAAATGACTTGTGATTTCTAGCTTTTTAAACCATAGCTAAAACTTCCTTCTTGGGTATTAATGTGAATATCTGCTGAAAATCTTCTGTAATTATATTCAGTTCTTCTTTCATGCTTTAAAATGGCTTTATAACTGAGCAAATAAGCAAAAAAATTATGTGGGCATAGGCAGGCTAGAGAATAACTAGACAGTAACCAGACAGCTATAATGGTAACCTAGAAAGACTTTGATTTGTGTAATGTCCAGATGGCTTCATTGGTGAATTCTTCTCACATTTCAAGGAAGAAATAGTAACTAATCTTACCCAAACTTTGTAAGAATGTAGAGAAACAGGAAACATTTCCCAACTTGTTTGTGATGCCAGCATAACCCAGATAATAAAACCTGACAAGGACATCTTAAGAAGAGTAAATTTTAACTCAATCTATCTTATCACATAAATATAAGAATCTTTTAAATAAGGGGCTATATATCCATATGGGAAAAAATTAATCTTGAAGCTTAACTCAACTAATTTCAAATGGATTATAGATTTACATGTAAAAGCTTTAAAAATAATAAATCTGGAAGGAGAAAGCATGGAATATTTAATGGCCAGGGAGTAGGCAGGCAATGATTTCCTCAACAGGACACAAACATCACTAATCAGAAAGAAGAACAATGATAAATTAGAGTTCATTAAATTAAAAAAAATTATCTTAAAATAATAAAAAATAAATTCTCTTTATTGAAAATAACAAAGAAAAGGAAGTGACAATTCAAAGAGATAAAAGAGTTTTTCAATACAACTATCAAACACAGGACTTGCATCCAGAATATACAAAGAACTAGTATAGTTCAGTAAGAAAAAGGAAAATAACCTAAATTTTACATGAGCAAAATCTTGAACAGGCACTTTATGAAAGAGGATACCTAATGGGAAAATGCCATTCTTTTTCCAATAGCATTTGTATATGCCATTCATATACAGCAAAGTATATGAATCACTTTGCTATACACCTGAAAGCTAACACACTGTAAATTAACTATATTGTTATTAAAAAAAAGATTAATAAAAAGGTACAAAACTGAGAATTCCCTGGTGATCCAGCAGTTAGAATGCTGTGCTTCCACTCTTGAGGGCCTGCATTCAATCCCTGGTCAGGGAACTAAGATCCTACAAGCCCTGTGGTGTGGCCAAAAATAAATTAAATATAAAACAAAAAATAAGACTATGTCAACAATTCTAAAAAAAAAAGAAGACACTTAAATGTCCAATAAGAATTTGAAAAAAGTACTCAAAATCAATAGCCAATAAGAAAGTACAAGTTAAAGCCACAATGAAATACGATGACACAGCTGCCAGAATGAGTAAAACAATTTTTAATGATATCTTAGGTCAGATAGGGTGGGAGACAATTGGAACTTTACTGCTGTTTGGAACAACTCTTTTGGAAAATTGTATCTAGTAAAATGAAACATGCAAAACTTCCATGACTCACTCAATCTACCTTTGAGTATCTACCCCAAAGAAATGAGAACATATGTATACCTAAGAATCAGATCGGAATTGTTATAGCACTGTTACATACAATAGCCCTCAACTAGAAACTACCCAAATGTCTATCAACAGATAATGGATGAATAATTTATGACATGTTTATACAATGGAATGCTTTGCAGCAGTGATGAAGGATGAACTGCTGGCATATGCAACGACAAGGATAATTTCACAGAAATAGCGCTGAACTTAAGCAGCTGACACAAAAGTACATTCTGTATTCTTCCATCTTACAAAGCTCAAAGAAAGGCAAAACTAATCTATGATTTTTAAAAACTCCTGAATCATTCTAATGTGCATCTAGGTTTGAGAACTACTTATGTATGAGGAGCTAATTGAGGTCCCAGGAAGCGATGTGATTGGGCCAGGGTTTCTTGATTCCCAGCTTTGCTTTAAATGTGTGTGAGCAATAATTCCTCCTCCACTGGGGAAAAATGACCCCACCAGAACTTGATTCTATGTGCAATTCATGGAGCCCAGATCTAAAGTTGTTTTTACTGTCCCCAACAAATCCACTCAATGTAGATTCTTTCCTGAGAGACTGCTTTCATTCAAGAGCGAACATTTCTGACTTTCCCATGAAAACCTTCTTAGATAATTTCTGTTATTTTATTTGATTTTATTTGTATTGAAGCATGATTGATTTGTAATGTTGTGTTAGTTTCAGACAGCATAGTGATTCAGTTTTATATATATAAATGTAACTGAATACATATATAAATGTATATATATATTTTTTTTTTCAGATGCTTTTTCCTCATCTGTTGTTACCAAATACTGAGTATAGTTCCCTGTGCTATACAGTAAGGCCTTGTTGTCTATCTATTAATTTATATTGCTTTAAAATGGCAAGCACAAAAGAGAATCCATAAACCTGAAGAAAGCACTATGTATTTCTCTTAGGTGCCACTTAATATCCCTACATGATACTGGTTAAACTAATGTTCTGATATCAGTATTCAGCTTTTTTTTTTTTTTTTGGCTTTGAGTTTTTGTTCTTTTTTTTAAGTTGAATATAGTTGATGTACAATATCAAATTAGTTGTATGTATACCATGTAATGATTTGACATTTGTGTTTATTATGAAATGGCCACCATAATAAGTTTAGTAACTGTCCTCATACAAAATTATTACAATATTATTAATCATATTGTTTATGATGTACATTTCATCTTGTGACTTATTTATTATATAACTGGAGTTTTGTATCTCTTTCTGTTCAATTTGGGCTTCCCAGGTGGGGTAAAGAACCCACACAGGAGACATAATAGACAGTGGTTCGATCACCGTGTCAGGAAGATCCCCTGGAGGGTGGCATGGCAACCCACTTCAGTATTCTTGCCTGGAGAGTCCCCATGGACAGAGGAATCTGGCCAGCTACAGTTCATAGGGTCTCCAAGACTCGGACATGACTAAAGCAACTGAATATGCATGCACTGTTCATTTAAAAAATCATTTAGAAAGATTCTAAAGAGGCTTAGGAAAAGAAGAATTTCAATGTCTTTCAGGGGAATTGAGAAACCATTTTTGGTCCATTAAAAAATACTTTTATGTTCATTTGGTGCCTTAATTCTACACGACAAAATGATAAAAGCAGAAAAAGGCTCATATTCTCCACTTTTGGCATAAGCAGCATTGAATGCATTCAGATTAATAAAATTCAAGAGCATTGCCAATATAAATGAAAGAGATGTATTATCCCTTTGCACATCTCGTTATTAGCAATCATGACAGATAGCTGAATGAAAGAAGTCAAATGACACGTTTATGTATGAAAGGATTTGAATAATCATGGAAGAAATTCACAAACGTAGATTCAGACAACCCCTGGAAAACCACAAGGAAGGTAGAAATGAAAGACTAGTAAGGAGACTGACCACCCAAAATCAAGCTGTATTACTGGAGATAACTCCTCATTTTTTTTTCCCTGAAATCTTTATTCCCTTCTCAACTCCTTCTTGTTCTCCTTCTTCCTTTTTTTTTCTGCTCTTCCAGAGTTTTGTCATCTGTACAAAAGGCTCTGTGAGTCTAGAATGTGTCTCCTTATTGGTCTATCTGAATTTCAACTGAATTTTCTATTGATGTGAACACTGGTTCTTAACCTGTAGCTTTTCTTTATCATCTAATATATCAGTGGTATAATAGCCATCCCATCCAATGCCATTTTCTTTATATTTATTTCTCAAAAGGTGTAACTGAAAAGACACCTGCTAGTGAGTTCCCTTGAACCAGTCAACCATTCTAACTCATGGCCAGAGCCAAGGATTCTCTGTTCCACCCACCACCAGTAGAGCTGGGCAGCGAGTCATCCATCTCTAAAGTCCCATCGTATGCTTCTGTTCTTTTTTCTTTTTAACATTTACTTATTTATTTGGTTGCATCAATCCTTTGTAGTGGCACTTGGGGTCTTCTGTTGGGGCATGTGGGCTCAGTAGCTGGCACATGAGATCTTAGTTCCCCAACCAGGGATCAAATCTGTATTCCCTGCCTGGCAAGGCAGACTCTTTACCCACCGGACCATTAGGGAAGTCCTTTGCCTGTGTTCTTCGACCTGTGCTGGTATTGTCTCAGGTTGGCTTCTCTGGATGCAACTGTCAAAACATGGCTAAAGGAGGAGCTGGCACAAATTGGGCATAGGGAAATGTCAAGCTGTGATACAGGATGACAAAGCCTCTGCCAATGCCCCTAGGAGCTAGAGCACATACTGTCCATCATCATGGTACCCACTAAACACTTATACCCTCACCACCATCAGTCACTGGATGTGGGCCTCTGGGAAGGGCATTCCACAGAAAGAGGGGGTTATCTGCAGCTGAGACACACCTAGAAGCTCAGGCATTGAGTCCTTCCTGGAAGGGGGATTGTTTCCGTCACAGAGATGCAGGAAGAGAAAATGCAGATTAGGCTTGGTCCCAAATGACCCCAGATTTTACTTGAAAGACTATAGGTTTCATTCAGGCCTGATCTTAATTTGCAGCTCAGAGTATAAGCCAAAACTTTTCCATTTAATTTGGAAAATACTCCCAAATTTCACAGATCTAAATACTTGGTACACTTAAGGTCACATAGAGGGCTTTTTAAAATATACTTTTGAGAGATTTCTAGTTCAGTTTTCAAGAAAGACTGTTCATGAAATAAGGTTTTGGAGGGAAATGATATAACTTGAAAAGAGATTTAATATCAACAGGGGAAATGGGAGTAGGGAAAAGGGAACTCATGGCGTCTCACTGAAGTATGTTTCACCCAGGCTCTGATTTAGATATTAATTTCTGAGCTTATGAGGTTTGGCTAAATTCTAGGGATCTAGAATGTTCTGAAACCTCTTTCACCTTATCCTCTCTCCCTGAATCCAAACCAGGATCCTATAAATCCGTAATTCAAATTCTGTCCTGGTCATTTAAAAGGTCTGACCACTACCATTAAATCTAGCAGACAATTAAAAAACCCTTGTTTAGAGTCATGAATCTCCTTCTCTTTTGAGAGTGTTCCATGTTTGGCCTCATCCCAAAACTGAGCACCCTGTTACTTGCAAGCTTTTCCTTCTTGAAACAGCTCCCATTAACCAGCAGAGCAGCATAAAGAACAAAAAGGTCCGCTAGGCAGAGCATGGATGTTATCTAATGACATGAGAACTTGCTGGGAGCTAACTTGAAATCAGTTTCCTATGCATTGGGCTTTATAAGGTCTTCCCTTTGTGGCTCGGACAGTAAAGCGTATGCCTGCAATGTGGGAGACCTGGGTTCGATCCCTGGGTCAGAAAGATTCCCTGGAGAAGGAAATGGCAACCCACGCCAGTACTGTTGCTTGGAAAATTCCATGTATGGAGGAGCCTGGTGGGCTACAGACCATGGAATTGCAGAGTCTGACACAACTGAGCGACTTCACTTCACTTATAAGGTTACTCTGTGCACTTTTGATATCTGGTTGACGTCCAATAAGGATATTTTCAATAGCAGTTTTAAGAACAGGAATGCTATTCCATTGTTTTGTTTGTTTAAGAATAAATCTAGGTTTGTTTGATTTTTAATTTTTTTCGCTGCATTATGCAGTATGTGTTTTCTGACCAGGGACTGAATTCCACCAGCTGCAACAGAAGCAGAGTTGTAACCACTGAGCTGCCAGGGAAGTTCTATTCCATCGTTTTCGATTGCTTTGAGATGGTTTAGTCGTTCAATCGTGTCCGACTCTTTGTGATCTCATGGACTGTAGTCTGCCAAGCCCTTCTGTCCATGGGATTTCCCAGGCAAGAGTACTGGAGTGGGTAGCCATTTCCTTCTCCTGGGGATCTTCCTGACCCAGGGATCAAACCCAGGTATCCTGCATTGCAGGCAGATTCTTTACCATCTGAGCCACCAGGGAATCCCTGATTGACTTACCAACTATCATATCAAATTCTTTTTTTTCTGTGGTGGCCAATAAGAATTATATCAAATATATTTATTTTGTGTGATTTTTAAAATTGAGGTATAATTGACATACAACACTATATTAGTTTCAGCTATACAACATAATGATTCAATATATTTATATAGTCTTAAATGATCATCACAATGAGTCTAGTTAACATCCATCACCAGACATAGTTACAGAAATGTTTATTTCTTGGGATGAGACTTTTTAAGACTTGCTTTCTTAGCAGCTTTCAATATGCAATACAGTATTATCAACTATGGTTGCCATGCTGTATATTATATCCCCATAGCTTATTTATTTCATAACTGGAAGTTTGTTCCTTGAATATATCTCTTGAAGTAAAAACAAAAAGTAGTTTAGTATTATAAATTTGGAGCTTGTGTCATTGATCAATAGTCCAAATACTATGGTTTGAGTCTATCAATGTTGTAAAAATAGAAGATCCACATTACTGTCAGATTCAGTGCCAAAGAAGTGATGCTTTTGAACTGTGGTGTTGGAGAAGACTCTTGAGGGTCCCTTGGACTGCAAGGAGATCCAGCCAGTCCATCCTAAAGGAAATCAGTCCTGAATAGTCATTGGAAGGACTAATGCTGAAGCTGAAACTCCAGTACTTTGGCCACCTGATGGAAGGACTGACTCCTTGGAAAAGACCCTGACGCTGGGAAAGATTGAAGGCGGGAGGAGAGCAGACGACAGAGGATGAGATGGCTGGATGGCATCACTGACTCAATGGACATGAGTTTGACTAAACTCTGGGAGTTGGCTGGCGATGGACAGGGAGGCCTGGTGTGCTGCAGTCTATGGGGTTGCAGAGTCAGACACAACTGAGCGGCTGAACTGAACTGAACCCAAAACTTTCCTCAGACAAAGCAAGGTTAACATTTTGTCCTCAGTCCTTCAGAGTAAGTATCCAAATTCTTCTCCTATTCTCCTATTGCTTCTTCTCCCTCTTTTTTTCTTTTTTCTTTTTTTTTTTTTCCCTCCTCAACCAGAGTATAAATGTGTGTTAGTCACTCAGTCGTGTCCGACTCTTTGCAACCCCACAGACTGTAGCTCACCAGGCTCCTCTATCTATGGATTTCTCCAGGCAAGAATACTGGAGTGGGTTGCTCTTGACTTATCCAGGGAATCTGCCCAAAGTAGGGATCAATCTTCGGTCTCCCGCACGGCAGTCAGATTCTTACCATCTGAGCCACCAGAGTAGCCCCAACCAGAGTATAAGCCCCTTCAAAGGCGGGGGTCCTGGAAGCCTGTTTTTCTATCGCTTTCATTGCCTGGCTTGAGTCCAGTAGGTAAAACAGTCCCCTGGCCCTGGAGGAGTGGGACTATTAAATGTAATTTTACAGTTTCATGGGGTTGAAGCTGCGTCACGCATCCGCCTGACGGGCGTATGTAATTAGTTCCGGTGAGAAGTCAGGAGAAGGATGCAATGTCAATAAAATAGAACTCAGCAAAGAAACTCATGTCAGCATGTAATTCCCCTTCCTCCGCCTCCACTGATCAGCCATCTTTTCCACACTGATGGTCACCATCTGGCAGTTGTTTCTTCCTACCTCTGTCCTCCAGCCAAAGGACTCAAGTTGATCAAAGTGTCCGAAGAAATGGCCCTTTGCAGCAAAGCTGACCCTGATTCCCCCACCTCTGTAGGAATCATCTTAATAGTAGTGGATGAACCCACAGGCAGCTGAAGCTGCTGGGCACCTCCGGTTCTCTAGATGCCTGCACTAAAAATAAGTGTCAGATAGAAATGTAGATTATCAGGCCTTGCTTTCTTCCTACTGAACCAGAATCCGTGGAGGTTTAACAAGATCCCCAAGTCATTCATATACACAGTTAAGCCTGAGAGTTCCGTTGAGTTCAGTTCAGTCGCTCAGTCGTGTCCGACTCTGCCACCCCATGAGTTGCAGCACGCCAGGCCTCCCTGTCCATCACCAACCTGAGAAGCACTAGAATATTCTTCCCTATGTGTACCAGAAAGGTGATCCTAGGTGAAGCTAGGTGTCTAAACAAAATGTGTCAGAAAAGATTTGCAGATCTGGCTTCTCCGGTGGTCCAGTGGTGAAGAACTCCATCTGCCAATGCAGGGAATATGGGGTTGATCCCTGGTTGGGGATGATCCCACCTGCCAAGGGGCAACTAAGCCCATTCCACACAACTCATGAACCCACTCGATGGGACAGTTGAGACAGTGCTCCCTGGGGCTCATGCTTTGCCACAAGAGAAGCCACCACAATGAGAAGCCAGCACTCTATAACTAGAGAGTAGCCACCTGCTCTCTGCAACTAGAGACAGTGCGTGGGCAGCAACAAAGACTCAGTGTAGCGAAAATTAATCAAATAAATATCAATTTTAAAAAAGATTTGCAGATCAATTAATTCATTGATCCTGGAGAAACAATAACATCAAAATGTACACATTAATAAGAGAACAGTTTTACCTCCTAATAAAAGATTTATTAACAATTGAATAAGAAATCCTGACAATTCAGAGTGTAACACTGCAGTTCATTAATATTTCAAAGCACCATCATAAAGACTACTCAGTAAATATTTGCATTAAATTAAATTAAAATACTATTTGTGTTTATTTGCTTGTTGCTTTGTTTTGGTTTTGCCTGATCTAGGTCGCACAAATGCTAAAAGGAAGTTCTTCCAGCAAATCTGGAAAACTCAGCAGTGGCCACAGGACTGGAAAAGGTCAGTTTTCATTCCAATCCCAAAGAAAGGCAAAGCCAAAGAATGCTCAAACTACCGCACAATTGCACTCATCTCACATACTAGTAAAGGAATGCTCAAAATTCTCCAAGCCAGACTTCAGCAATATGTGAACCATGAACTCCCTGATGTTCAAGTTGGTTTTAGAAAAGGCAGAGGAACCAGAGATCAAATTGCCAACATCCGCTGGATCATGGAAAAAGCAAGAGAGTTACAGAAAAACATCTATTTCTGCTTTATTGACTACGCCAAAGCCTTTGACTGTGTGGATCACAGTAAACTGTGGAAAATTCTGAGAGAGATGGGAATACCAGACCACCTGACCTGCCTCTTGAGAAATCTGTATGCAGGTCAGGAAGCAACACTTAGAACTGGACATGGAACAACAGACTGCTTCCAAATAGAAAAAGGAGTACATCAAGGCTGTATATTGTCACCCTGCTTATTTAACTTATATGAAGAGTACATCATGAGAAACGCTGGACTGGAAGAAACACAAGCTGGGATCAAGATTGGTGGGAGAAATATCAGTAACCTCAGATATGCAGATGACACCAACCTTATGGCAGGAAGTGAAGAGGAGCTAAAAAGCCTCTTGTTGAAAGTGAAAGAGGAGAATGAAAAAGTTGGCTTAAAGCTCAACATTCAGAAAACGAAGATCATGGCATCTGGNGGAGAAATATCAGTAACCTCAGATATGCAGATGACACCAACCTTATGGCAGGAAGTGAAGAGGAGCTAAAAAGCCTCTTGTTGAAAGTGAAAGAGGAGAATGAAAAAGTTGGCTTAAAGCTCAACATTCAGAAAACGAAGATCATGGCATCTGGTCCCATCACTTCATGGGAAATAGATGGAGAAACAGTGGAAACAGTGTTAGACTTTATCTTTTGGGGCTCCAAAATCACTGCAGATGGTGACTGCAGCCATGAAATTAAAAGACGCTTCCTCCTTGGAAGAAAAGTTATGACCAACCTAGATAGTATATTCAAAAGCAGAGACATTACTTTGCCAACTAAGGTCCATCTAGTCAAGGCTATGGTTTTTCCAATGGTCATGTATGGATGTGAGAGTTGGACTGTGAAGAAGGCTGAGCGCAGAAGAATTGATGCTTTCGAACTGTGGTGTTGGAGAAGACTCTTGAGAGTCCCTTGGACTGCAAGGAGATCCAGCCAGTCCATTCTGAAGGAGATCAACCCTGGGATTTCTTTGGAAGGATGATGCTCAAACTGAAGCTCCAGTACTTTGGCCACCTCATGCGAAGAGTTGACTCATTGGAAAAGACCCTGATGCTAGGAGGGATTGGGGGCAGGAAAAGAAGGGGACGACTGAGGATGAGATGGCTGGATGGCATCACGGACTCAATGGACGTGAGTGTGAGTGAACTCCGGGAGTTGGTGATGGACAGGGAGGCCTGGCGTGCTGCGATTCATGGGGTCGCAAAGAGTCGGACACGACTGAGCGACTGAACGGAATGGAAGATTCCTAAAGTTGTTACTCCTTCCATCCTTGACATTTCTACCCAGTTTATTACAATATCTTACCTCTAGCCATGTGCCAGAGAAGGCAATGGCACCCGATTCCAGTACTCTTGCCTGGCAAATCCCATGGATGGAGGAGCCTGGTGGGCTGCAGTCCATGGGGTCACGAAGAGTCGGACATGACTGAGCGGCTTCACTTTCACTTTTCATTTGCATGCATTGAAGAAGGAAATGGCAACCCACTCCAGTGTTCTTGCCTGGAGAATCCGAGGGATGGAGGAGCCTGGTGGGCCGTCTATGGGGTCACACAGAGTCAGACATGACTGAAGCGACTTAGCAGCAGCAACAGCCATGTGCAGATCCCTATTTTTAAATTACTTTTTAATTAAAGGTGATATATGCTCTACCAGGAGAATATTTCAAAGACTAGAAATTACCCTCAGTTCTAGCTTGAGAAAAATACAGTTAACATATTTATGTATTTTCTTCCAACTTTTTAAAGTAGTTAAAATGATACTGTATTTATAGGTTGGTGTGATGATTTATTTTAAATTAAGACAAAGCATATTATTATGTTATAACCTGGAATATAATAAAAACTTCATATAATTATACTCTATTGCATCATATTTTATTGGACACCATAACTTACCTAACTATTCCTTCATTATTGAACACTTTTGTAAGACCTAATGGCCTTTTCTCAGGATCTGTCGCTCCAAAGACCACAGTGACTCGAATTCGATGCAATCAGCAAGAGGATTTATTAGGCCGGCGCGCCGGGGTTCAATCTCCACCCGAGGAGATGAACCTCGAACACTAATCGCGAGGAGCTTTTATACCGAAAAATCACAGGCAGGTGTGGGAGGGGTCAGGATATTGGGAACAATGTGGTAGGGGGGCCATAGGCAGGTGTAGGTGGTGTGAGGACGCTTGATTGGTGGGATAGGTCTGCAGGTAATTAAGTCGAAACAGTTGACTGACCACCCTGCGGCGCTTGGCCAGTTCTTAGAAGAACAATTACCTGGAAAAGTCCGACAGAAAATACATCTTTTTGAGAGGGGGTCTCCTTGCAAGGTCAGGAAACTAGGTTGTAAGTCATTGCAAGAGGATTTATTAGGCCGGCGCGCCGGGGTTCAATCTCCACCCGAGGAGATGAACCTCGAACACTAATCGCGAGGAACTTTTATACCGAAAAATCACAGGCAGGTGTGGGTGGGGTCAGGATATTGGGAACAATGTGGTAGGGAGCCATAGGCAGGTGTAGGTGGGGTGAGGACGCTTGATTGGTGGGATAGGTCTGCAGGTAATTAAGTCGAAACAGTTGACTGACCACCCTGCGGCGCTTGGCCAGTTCTTAGAAGAACAATTACCTGGAAAAGTCCGACAGAAAATACATCTTTTTGAGAGGGGGTCTCCTTGCAAGGTCAGGAAACTAGGTTGTAAGTCATCAGTTAAGAATTAATAGAATGGGGCTTTGTTAGGGACCAGGAGACTCTGAGTCACCAGATAAGGGGAAAGTTATCTTCCGTGAGGCATGGCCTGCCTCCGGGGTTTTAACATAAAGGGGACTTAAAATTTTAACCTAGGTTCTTCACTTTAAATTATTGGCAATTTTTACTTTTCAAATAAAGAGGTGAAAATCATCATGAATAAAATTTTGTTCATACTTTGGCATAGAAACATTACAAAAACCTTGATACAGACTGCCAAAATGAGTACCAATTCTTTACAAGACTGACCATCTCATCAGAACCTCATAAATGCCTAAGGTATTAGGGAAGAGCATATTTCATTGTGTGAATAGAAAATTTTATATTTATATTGTTTTCTTCAGCAGATATTCATTTTTTCAATGCTCATTTATCTATCTCATGGCATTTTTCTCATAGGGTTTGTATGTGATAGTTATAGCTATTGTCTTTATTTGAATCCATGTTACAAACTTTTTAAGAGATTTTTTAAAGCAAAATTTCATATAGCCAAATTGATCTTTACTATATCTTTTCTTTGCTTCTAGGCTTAGAAAATATTCTCCTGCTCAGAGACAGAAATTTTATTTCTATTATTGTCTAGTGATAGTCTATCTTGACTTTTAGATTCAATTGTTTAGTCCGTCTGGGATTGATTTTGGTGTTAGTATGAGATGAGAATATAAAGGAATTTTTCCAAATTATGAACCACTTGTTTCAATACAATTTACTGAATCTTTTTCTTTTCTAATCAATTGTTATACAACACAAACACACACATTAACATATGTAAACATGACACATGTAATTTATATAACATATAACAAATATTGTGCTGTCATCAGATCTGAGCTATATATTCTTAAGTGGTTAACACTCCTTTTATTATTGTGACTTTACAGTAGGTTCACATACACGACTGGCAACACTTTTCCTGCTGCTTTTCTAAGTGTTTCTATATATTTTCCTATATTTTCAACATCTTAGCTTTTTAATTATTAATTTCTAAAATTCTATACAAACTGTGGAAAATTCTTAAAGAGGTGGGAATACCAGACCACCTGACCTGCCTCCTGAGAAATTTGTATGCAGGTCAAGAAGCAACAGTTAGAACTGGATATGGAACAACAGACTGCTTCCAAATTGGGAAAGGAGTATGTCAAGGCTGCATATTGTCAGCCTGCTTATTTAACTTATATGCAGAGTACATCATGAGAAACGCTGGGCTGGATGAAGCACAAGCTGGAATTAAGATTGCTGGGAGAAATATCAATAACCTCAGATATGCAGATGACACCACCCTTATGGCAGAAAGTGAGGAGGAGCTAAAAAGCCTCTTGTTGAAAGTGAGAGAGGAGAGTGAAAAAGTTGGCTTAAAACTCAACATTCAGAAATGAAGATCATGGCATCTGATCCCATCACTTCATGGCAAATAGATGGGGAAACAATGGAAACAGTCAGAGACTTTATTTTGGGAGGGCTCCAAAATCACTGCAGATGGTGACTGCAGCAATGAAATAAAAAGACGCTTGCCCCTTGGAAGGAAAGCTATGATTGACCTAGACAGCATATTAAAAAACAGAGACATTACTTTGCCAACAAAGTTCTGTCTAGTCAATGCTATGGTTTTTCCAGTAGTCATGTATGGATGTGAGAGTTGGACTGTGAAGAAAGCTGAGCTCTAAAGAACTGATGCTTTTGAACTGTAGGGTACGAGAAGACTCTTGAGAGTCCCTTGGACTGCAAGGAGATCGAACCAGTCAATCCTAAAGGGGATCAGTCCTGAGTGTTCATTGGAAGGACTGATGCTGTAGCTGAAACTCCAATACTTTGGCCACCTGATGTGAAGAAATGACTCACTACAAAAGACCCTGATGCTGAGAAAGATTGAAGGCAGGAGGAGAAGGGGATGACAGAGGATGAGAGGGTTGGATGGCATCACCGAAGCGATGGACATGAGTTTGACTAAACTCCAGGAGTTGGTGATGGACAGGGAGGCCTGGCGTGCTGCAGTCCATGGGGATGCAGAGTCAGACACGACTGAGCGACTGAACTGAATTTTTTGTTATGGTGAGAGGATTTGATGGATGTTAGAGTGATTTATTTTTGTAATCTACTGAAATTTCTTTCTGCCTTGTAAAGGGTCAGTTTTCGTAAAGGTTCAAGGTGGGTTTGTTTTATTGGAAGGTACAGAATTCTCTCTATACATCCAGTAAATTAAACATGTTATCACCTCATTAATATCTTCCGTATTCTGACTAATTTTATGTCTGCCTGATACATAAATTTTGGAAAGCTGTGTTAAATCACCCACTCTGATTGTGGACTTGTCAAATTTGCTCATTATTTCTTAGTTTCTTTTTATGCATTTCATGGCTATGTGGTTAAATACAAGTTTATGACCTGTGTTCTTGAGGATTTTTCTTTGTATTGTTATGCCATGCCTCTTGAGTTCTATTAATACTTCAGATCATATTCTATATGTAATGTTGATATTGCTATTAAAGTAGCAATAGTGTGTGCATCTGTCTTCATCTTTTGATTTTCAACTTTTCTACATAGTTTTGTTTAAATTCTGTCTACTGAATATAGTATATTGCTGGATTTAAGAACAAATTAGATAATTCTTTTCGTTTATGAGCTTAATCTCTTGGTATTTGTTTTTAACTATTGAACCCAGGTCTCCCACATTGCAGGCAGGCAGACAAATGCTTTACCCTCTGAGACACCAGGGAAGCCCCAGTTGATATATTTGGATTTATACATCTTATTTGGGGCTTTCTTTTTATCATTCTTTTTATTTACTTTTTTTTTTTTTTTTTGAATTGATATTCCTCATAAGCCCCTTTTCCCTCCTCTGCTGATTTGGAAGCTATGGGTTGAATTTGTATCTTTTTGGTGGTTACTCTTAAATGTTTATATATGTAAATATTTATAATAGTCTACTTTTTCATTACTTCATCATTTTATAATTTTCTAAGCTTAACAATTGTTTCCTGGATTCCATGCCTCTGTTCTTAGCTCAGTGTTATTAATACTTTTATAATTTAGAAAGACTCAATTCTTTATTTTCATAATTGTTGGACATTTATTTTCTCATTTCCATTTAATTTTTAAATTTTTGCCTTTTCATATATTGATCATTTTTGTTGTAATTCAGATTACTGCATTTAGCTTTTAGAGCATTCTACATGTATTTATTTTAAAGTTTTTTTCAACTGATACACAATGCTGTTTTAATGTGAGATCAAACTATGTCCCATTGTTGATTTTGTTCAATGGCTTTCTGAGATGAAATTTCTAAACACACTTAGTAGAAGTTTGGCCATATTTCTGAAATTAAATTTTCTCATGTATTGTAGCGTTTTGGTGTGCAGACTCATTTTGAATACAAAGTCCTTCAGTTTTCATTTTCTTCTCACTCTTGCTTTCTGCATACATGTTTATCTAGAATTTCTATGTTTGAAATGGATGGGATAAGGAAATATGTCCTCATCAGTTAATTCCATCATTGTCATCATCTAGTGTAGTCACTACCACGATGATGATAGAATTAACTGATGAGGACACAGTTCTAGCATATGTCAGCTCTATTTCTATATTAATGTTGGGGGTAAATTCCTCCAATACCACTGAGATTCTTTAGCCATGCTAAAATTTTAAATTAATTTGGGAAGTATTGATGCCTTATTAGACTTTCCAACTAAGAACAGGAAGAATGTGAGTTTTCATTTGGTCAGGTCTTTTTTTGTTTGTTTCTATCTCTCATTAAATGTTCATATTCTAATGCCCTCTGGAATAGTTAACCCTATACTATTCAGTTCTTGATCAACTGCTAACTTCAGATTCCTAGACTCTATGCAGGATGCAGGAAGATTCAGACCTGAGGTGATATTTCTCCTCATTCCCTACATGGTCTCTTCCATCAATTACTGCCACTTGTATTTATTTTTTGCTGTGAAAGGATGCTATGAGCAGTGCTTCAGTCTCTGTAAGGACATGAGTCCATTTTTCTCCCTAGAATTGCTGGCTATTCTGATAATTTAGGTCTACATCTTCTTGGACTAGCTTCCTACAATCATCTGTTTTCTTTTTCAAGCACAATGTCAAGGCCCAAGGCCAGAAATACATGGCCATAAGCCAAGAACAGAATTAGTCTATAGGCTAGAGCAGCAGTTGTTGCTGATGGAAGGCGTGTGTGTGTGTGAGTGTGTGTATTTGTGCATATTAAGGACACCTGCTTATAAGTCTCTGGAAAGAAGAATTTTTTCTCATAATTGTCAAGCTCTACTTCCCCTCTGTTGCACTTTGTTGATTATAAAATATTTGTTCTGAATGATAATTATCTGGCATGGGGTGGGGGGAAGTGTAGCAATCTAATAAATAAATATGCCATTATGCTCATATTTAATCCATTTAAATTTGACTGTTTATTTAGCAATGGGAGCTTCCAAATATTTGGGGTGCTAACATGTCATGTTTAGACGTAATTAAGTCTTTTCATTTTAATTTACTTACATCATGTCTGCTATCTTCAAAAGAAATGTCACTTGGTCTACCACTCAGCATGGAAAAGTGGATTTTAAAAAATTAAATCATTTGTTCTGAAATTTGTCCATAAAATGTTTACAAAAAGGAATAATTTCTAAACTAATGATAAATATGTATATATTTGCTATATATGTATACATATATAATATTTTTTATCCAAATAATGATTCTAAACTGAATCAAAGTTTCAAGATATCCAAGATTCTTGATGACAACAATAACAACAACAAAAAATAAATCAAAACTAAGTCTCATAAGATAGGCAGGACAAAGCCAAATAATTGTTGGAAATGAAATGTATGCTACATGGGTCATCTCTTTTGGAACCATAGACCAGTTTTTCACAAGATAAAATAGTTTGAATCAGGCATTTTTAATTAGAGTAGTTTACAACATAATCCCATTACTCTAATTAAAGAACTGAACATAGTATTTATACACACTTCTTGATAACATTAAAAATAGATATCAACATTTATACTTAAAATTCCACATTAAAACAAAAATTCTAAAATCCAATAGATTAACATGAGTTATTATAAGAAGAAACTTCTGAAATATTGGTTGTTGTTTGTTGATTACACTGTGCAACACTTTCAAGGGTCATGAGAAGACAAACCAAGATTTAGAACATTCCTTTGACTAAATTATGTCTTTTTAATTTGCCACAAATTCTTCATTAAAACAAAAAGCCTTGAATTATAACAATAATAATCTGAATCTTTGACTCTGTTTATGCTATTACTTCAAAGAAATGAATGCTATCCTGTGAAAATCGTTGAAGGAAAGAACAATACGTATGCTATAATATTTTTGAGACTAAGTCTTTAATAATCAACCACAAATAATTCCCAGTTCAGAAACCAGCTTTTCAAGAATAAAAAGAATCCACTTTAAAATACATTTTAAGTGTATCTTTCATTCTCAAAAGCAGAAAATATGTGAGTCCATAGCTATTGCTCTAGGTTCTGCAATGTTCCTTCAACATTCCTTCTGGGGATTTAAATGGATTTAATTTTTAATGGAATGAAATTTAATAAAACTGTCCCTTATTGCAAAACACCAGTGATTGGAATAGCTACTATAACACAAGCTTTCTACTTTTCATCCAACTTTTCATTACTAAAGGATTTGATTGTAGTACTTTTTTCAAGCCACCCCTTTCATCCTTAAATATTAACTTTATTTCAACTGTCATTCTAACATCTTTCCCAGCCCTTTCTTATTTCTAACCTTAGCAGCCCAGTTAAAATAAAAAAGCAACAAGTACATTCTCCATGTTCAGGAAAGTGTGCCAAGTTGTGGATTTCTTCAGAGGACAATTTGAGTTATTAACTTCCAGGATTGGAATAACAATCCAAACTCTCACCTCCTTGGTAATATCCCCATCAGACTGTATACATCATCTAGCTAGTCAATCTAATTCCAAGGTGTTTATCATCTTTCATGGCTAACAATTTTGTTCTGAATAGTATTAATGTGACTCATTTGTGTCCTACTCTTTGCGACCCCATGGACTGTAGCCTGTTAGACTCCTCTGTCCATGGAATTCTCCAGGCAAGAACACTGGAGTGGGTAGCCATTCCCTTCTCCAGGGGATCTTCCCGAC
The DNA here is from genome assembly GCA_006408695.1 of Aepyceros melampus. Classification (NCBI taxonomy): domain Eukaryota; kingdom Metazoa; phylum Chordata; class Mammalia; order Artiodactyla; family Bovidae; genus Aepyceros; species Aepyceros melampus. The sequence goes on along the minus strand of SJXQ01009605.1, from coordinate 245,958 downwards.
CCAAAGATGGAACCAGTTCTCCCACTTTGTAGGCAGATTCTTTACCGCCTGAGCCACCAGGGAAGCCCAAGGTGAAGCCTTTGAAAGTGACTATTCAAAGGAATGCCTGGATGTACATAAGGAAGTCTATTCTGTCTTTTTTGACACAGCACTTAACATTTTTGAACAAAACTGTGACATCTACCTATCCCCACATTGCTTCCTCTTTCTGCATTAAGGTTTTGGCACATTCTTCAATTCCATTCTCTCACCCTTTCTTATTTGGGTATAGTCCAATTTGCTTATTTCCCTCTTACAATGAGGCTTCCAGAAGAGAGTAAGTTTCAAACAGTCTAACCAGTGAAACTAAGTATAAATCCTATTCTTGTGGTTTTACTCCTTAACATGGAATTTGTTTTGGGGGGAGGGGAGGGATATCAAATTCTTATTTTATTTTCAGTTTATAGCTAAAATCTCTGGACTTTTTTATTTGATAAGTTGCCAAGCTGGTCTCCTTTTTAGACCTGTATGAAGAAATTCTCCTTGTTTTCTTTTGCACTAAAATTAACTCCTTGACTGTCCAGCAGTTAAGACTCTCCACTTCCACTATAGGGAGCATGGGTTCACCGCTGGTTGGGGAACTAAGATTCCACAGGATTTACAGTGTGGCCAAAAGAAAATAAAAAAGAAAAATAGAATCAGAAAAACACTTAAATAGCCACAATTCCACTAATCTAAGCCTATGAAATCAATCATTTAAAATGTTCCCTTATATCTTTTCTTACACTTTAGTAACACTCCAATTATATGTACCACTTTGTTATTTCATTTTACATTACATCATAAGCACTTTTCCATATTTCTACATGAATTCCAAATTTTTCATCCTATTTAAATCTTCTGCAAATTTTCCATCAAATTAATATACCATGATGTCATTAAACATTTCCAGTATTATTATCATAAATAATCCTACTTCTTTCCCAAGATTATAAGGTTAGATGAACTCCTCTACGAATCTATAGTACTACTGCCAAACTGCTTTTGAAATGGAAAGTTAGGACTTCTCTGGCAGTCCAGTGGTTAAGACTCTGCACTTCTACTGCAGGGGCAGAGGGTTTGATCCCTGGTTGGGGAAGTTCTCCACGCCAAGAAATGTAGCCAAAAACAAAAAGGAGACGCATGTGGTGGGCGTCCCCTGACTCTGCAGAAGTGACAAACCTAAGGACTGCCCTCTAAGCATATAAGGATATCTTTGTTTACCTCAAATTAATGGATGTAAATTACAGATATTGGGGCTTCCCAGGTGGCTCAGTGGTTAAAAAAAAAAGTCTGCCTGATAATGCAGGAGACATCCTTGGGTCCAGAAGCTCCCTGGAGGAGGAATGGCAACCCACTTCTGTGTTCTTGCTTGGGATAATCCTATAGACAGAGGAGCCTGGCAGACTACAGTCCATGGGGTCTCAAAGAGTTTGACTAAACATGCACACATGCATTATAAGTATTAGGTTTAGCCTCTTAATTAGAAAATGAAGAGCAGTGACTATCCTTTTATACCTTATGCCAAATTCCCTAGTAGTACCATGCAAGCATCTTTTATAACCTGACTCTACCTTACCTTTCCAATCCTCCCCTTTTCCTCCAGGTGGTGTTAATAACCTCAATTTGTGCATTTCAATAGCCAGTGTCTGTTGTAAGATATACAATTCATCACATTGCTTCATAAATGGAAGTCTATCTACATCTTTGTCTCTCACCTAGATGGTGAGATTTTCAAGGGAAGGATGAGGATGAGGTCTTCATTTTTCTATTACCAGTATCTACAAGTGTACCTGACATAAAGAGTAAATGTTTTGTGAAGGAATAGAGAAAGATGCACAGGAGTCGGACACGACTGAGGCAACTTAGCAGCAGCAGCAGAGAAAGACACCCATTCCATCTTTTCTGCAATGGTGATACTGCTATAGTGGTACCTTGTTTTTTCTAAGATGCGTTTCATTGATTACTGCTAATGTTGAGTATTTTCCTGTACTTAATCATTGAATCATCAGTTGTGTGATTGTTGATAGTTTTTGCCCATTTGTATGTTGGGATAGGCTTTTATATTGCTATCATCAATCTGAATGTTCGTTTTCACTTCGCAAAAGCTTAAATAGCATTCATGGTTTTCCAGGTGTGGCTCTAAGTGCTTGACAAGTATCAACCCATTTAACACTTGCAAAAACCGCTTGGAGATAGATGCTATTAGAGGCACAGAGAAATTAACTCACTCACCCAAAGTCACACAGCTAGGTAGACTTGAGATTTGAACCTAGGGACTTCAGAGTCTAGGCTCCTAATCCCTAATTTTACGCTATCCCTATTTTATGCTATCCCTAATTATATTTTATATTTATTTTTATAATATTCTATAATAAAAAAAACTAGTTGGTGGTTGTGCTATTTAGTTTAGTTACTTTATTTTCAGTTGTACTCACAATTCAAAAATAATTTGTGTCCAGCACTATCCAGACCAAAGCAGGATTATGATCCAGAGCCCCGCTCCTTCAAATAGGTTGGTTGTTTTTAATGCTGATTTGCCTGGCCTGGAGCCTCACGCCCACTTCCCTCCCCTGCTCCATGTGCAATCCTGATTGTGAAGATGTTTCCTTTGTTTCTGGAATGTAATTCACTCTCCCTGCTGAGACTGAGACTCTTTTATCCATAGAACTGACTTTCCCCACAGGTTGCCCAGCTTCTCCTGCTGCAAACACTAGAAGGCAGATTGTACTTTCCACTGAAAATGCCTCTGCTAGCTTGTCCCAACTATCAGACAGAAGCCTGTGTCAGACAGTAAGATGTTTTTTGTGAGACTAAGGCCACCTCCCCTTTTGGGTATCATGATCTTAAACTGCTGTTTATACCCAGAGAAACCATAGAGTTTCTTAGAGTGTGAATTCAGACCCCCACCCTCAAAGCACAGCACAAAGCAAAGTGCAAGCCATCTTCCCACCTCCACCCACCCACCACCTCAGCTTCCTCTGCCACTTGTTGACGTATTTCCATTAGCCACTGCCCCTCTGTAGGGATTCCAGCTAGTCTCACCACACTGAGAGAATCTGTTAGTCTTTACATTTTGTTCATATTTCAAAGCTTAGAAAGTTGCCAGACCTTGCAAAATGTTGGTGCTGAAAGGCGAGTGTCACGCTCTTCCTTTAAAATTTTTGTTTTGTTTTCAGTTTTAGGCAATAAACATTTCATCTGTCAAGGGCTCAGGGATATGAGCTTACGGTGGGTGAGTTACCTGTGATAAAACTTCATTTGCCAGGAGGGGTAATTCTCAAATTCCCCTCATAGTTTTCTTTGATCATATACTCTGGAAATGAATTTAGGGATTCTTTTAATTCCAGTTATTGACTTCTAGGTACTAAATGAACACTAATTAGGTAAGTTATCCCTTGAGGTAAAACAATAATGTGAGGGGGAAAAATACTTGAAGTGTTTCACTGAAGATCAGAAAGGGGTATTATACTTTGTATTATATTTTTTTCTTCCTTCAAAGTTCAGTCTCATTAATTTGATCCATTAATCCACCTTTCAGTATTCTTCTGAATATGAATTCTATTTCTATATATTCATACCAGCAAATTGATTATCTAAAATTTGATTTAAAATGTCTCCTGTGTTTTCATTCCATTTACTGTTGTCCTATGCATGACCCCTCATGTACACTCAGGGTCTCCCTTCTCACTGGACCACCTAAGCAGCCACACAGCTGTACTATAATGCAGTCTACATTTCTCTCTTCTGTCCATTATGTTGCTATAAGAGACTTTGCAAAATACCATGCCAAAATCCAGGTAGATTGTTTACACAGATTTGCCTGATAAAGTATTTGTGTTAAGGAAGGGTTTAAGATGTCCCTAGGGATTTTATGATATGTGTTTGATTTTTTTTCTTAATTATATTTCTCTTCCGTATTCACAAGGTAAAGCTGATATGGGATATGCCTAAGTGGCTGTGAACTTTGTTCCATCCTAGTAGTTCCTGCAGGTTTCAGAAGTGAGGCTATCTACTCCTAAGTTCCCTCATGTTATAGTTTCCCAAAGTTCCCCTAAGTCTGATAACTTTTCTCAGGGGGAGACATCAAAAACTTCAGAAAGTGGAATTTGAAGTTACTTTATTGGGTTCATCAGATATTTCTTGATCACTAGATTTGAATAAAATAGTTTTCCAGTAGTATTATATTAATATCTAGACAGCTGATTTATTTATAGTCATCAAGAAATAGAAATTTTTTGAGCAGAATAGAATGGGTGATTTTTTTTCACAAAAAATTATTTTGTTTTCACAATTCAGCTATTGCCATAGAATTCTTCCCACTTTATCCCAGGTGGCTTCTATCTTCGTACAAAAAGCCCTCACCACTTCTAGTCCATCATTTCATTAACCTTTTTAAAGTTGATTTCAAGTAAACTGGAAGCACAAAGTTCCAGGTACCCTTAACTAACAGTTCAGTGTTCTAATCACTTACAAAATTCAACTTCTGCCTCAGATGTTATTTTGTATTACAAAATGATTTTTCAATGTCTCATTTATATGAAAGTTGTTTTACAGCCACAATCTTAAAATTTGGAATGAAAGTCCTAAAATGATTGCATGTAAAATATGTACATCCTAGCCAATGTTAACTCTAGCAACAGGGCAAGCATAATATAAATGAAATCCTTATGAAAATCTTAATATTTTTTCTTGTTCTAGGGATTGTCTTGTGTGTGTATATGCTCAGTTGTGACTGACTCTTTTCAACCCTATGGACTGTAGCCTGCCCGGCCTCTCCATCCATGGGATTTTCCAGGCAAAATACTGGAGCGGGTTGCCATTTCCTACTCCAGATCTTCCCAACCCAGGTTGAACCCACATCTCCTGTATTGCAGGTGGATTATTTACCACTGAGCCACCAGGGAAGCCCGCGGATCTTCTTAGCTGAATGCATAGACATACATGCTTTTAAATTAGTGTTTTCCCTTGGCAAATTCTTATACTTTTCTCTAGTGTCCCAGAGCTAGAACTGTTAGTTTAACTCCTCACCATTCTGAAAACAGAGTCTAATAGAAATTTCTATTTTTAGGATTATGGTTTTAGAGCAAATTTACTTCACTGGTCCTGACTTTTGGTAATCTCTCATTCCAGAGAACAAGGCCATTCATACATTTTGTAATTAAGAAATGAATGAATACCCCCAATAAATACTGCTGCTGCTAAGTCATTTCAGTCGCGTCCAACTCTGTGCGATCCCATAGACAGCAGCCCACCAGGCTCTTTTGTCCCCAGGATTCTCTAGGCAAGAACACTGGAGTGGGTTGCCATTTCCTTCTCCATCAATGAATACTACAAAGTATAAAATGCAAAAGCTAGTACTAGTGTTGATTTCTTAAACACAATCTTGGGTTTCTTTTTCAATGACTCATTGGCAACACTAACTGAGCAACTGTTCTCACTATGAAAGGCATCCTTTTCCTATAAAGTGTCATCCAAAGTAACAGGTTCAAAACCTACTCTTTCAGCTTTAACTATCAAGCACTATTTTGTTTGTATGTTTTGTGTACCTAATATGTGGAATCCTAACTTTTCCTTCAAAATCCAATCTTGAAAATAAACAAGCAATATATATATATGGCTATGTCTGTAGTCACATACCTTTGAGCTCAGTTTAGTAAGGTTTTGTAAATCGGCAATTAACACCTTTGCATATTTAGTTAAAAAGCTAGTTTAATTGTGATGTTAATTATTTACCTTTTGTCCTGATCTGTTTTATTTTCATGTGGGCAGCAAGCAAAGAAATAAAATGAGAATCTGTAGTCAAAAAGATATTTGTGGATACTTAGAAAACATTCATGTCTTTATTTATATATAATACAGGGTAATGAGTGCAATGGAAAGTGTTAAATTCCTGTGTAGCGATGAGTCAGTTTTGCCCTGTGGCAGTACCAATAACTGAATAAAGCAAATTTGCCCTTTCCTGTGGCTGACAGAGTTACCACGTGTTCAGGCACCATAATTAGTGACACTCCACACTCTCAGAAATCTTAAAGTGTGGAAAGCAAATAGAAAAAGAGTATTATCTAATGCACCAACAATTCAAATGTGCATGTGATAAAATGGCTGCTTTTAGTGCAGCATGCATGGAATGAGGTCTTCGGAATTGCTCAGTAGCAGGTGTTGGCATATAAATATACATCCGGCCTCTCTCTGTTTCCCCTTCTCTGTTTCTTCTCTTTGTTAAGCCACTGACCTTATTGCTCATTCAAGAATAACTCACCAGAAGTGACAGTCATGTGCTTCAGATTTGGATAATAAATGTGTATTATTTTGTGCTATCATGAAATTCATTTAGAGTACCTCTTTTAAGATGGATGAATTGTTTATTCTGAAACAAATGGCTTTTTTTAAGCTATAAGAGCTCCATTATTTGATTATGCTAAATATATAATTAATGCCTAGCATACAATCTTCTATTAAAAGCTCTGTGAAAAATATGTTGTGTGCAGTATACTTTTAACAAATTTACTTATTGTTATTTGCCTGAGGGTCATCATCTGCTCCTAAATGAGAGATTTTTCCAAGGTTGGAGAAATGACATTTATTTAGTCAAATGTCCAGTCTTCTAGCTTCCAAGACTAACTTTAAGTCCCTGATATTACACTATATTTCAGGGTAGTTTACCAGGCATTTAGGGGCAAGTTTTTACCCTTGGACTTCTTCAGTTTTAGAAGGGACATGGCTCATCTTGACTATAATTGACATATATTCTAGGTAGTGACCTCTTTCCTGATTGCAAATTCAGCCAAATACACAACCCAAGGGCTTACAAAATGTTTGCTCCATGCACATAGGCTAAACAACTGAATAGACTTTTCCTCATTTGTTTCATTTTCAAAAACTGAAATATCCCTTTATAATCCATTCTTTTATACCACATGCTTACTGGTTGATGAGACACTTCAAAGATGTAACCCTGCACAGAAACTTCCAAATAAATGTTGACTAACAATCTCAGCTAGGTTGCTAATGCCACAAGAGCAGGGTCTGGACTATCTGCTTATGGCACATGCAACGTCTAGGCTAGAGTCTGGCGATGTCAGGAGAGGCATTTGGTTTGTCCACTAGGTGAAGTTGATGGACTGGCCAATTGCACTTATGACTGAACCACTCAGCAATCCCGTCATTGGAGGTTCTTCCAGGACTAATGAGAATCGTCACTGGCCTCAAAAAGGCAAGAACCAAGGGTTTCACCTGACATTCCACCTCAGATAGGAGGGAAACCATATGATTTACTCATGCCTTTAACTGGTTTCTGAATGGTCCAGTCACCGACTAATGATATGGTAAGTCAGATCAGATTATAGAAGAAACTTTGGTTCTGAGAAAACTACTTCTACGTCAACCTATACTAAACTGGCTTGTTATTAAGCTCAGAAAGCAAAAAGGTCTCTACCAGCTCAACAATAATACTATTTTGTGATCATCAAAACAATATTACAAACCTTTGTTAATGATTTATAGGAAAATATTCTCATTTCAAGTAACATAGGAAAATTAAGATATCATACAATCACAGCTTTTTTTTTAATTATTAGAAAAATAAACTGGAAAGAAAGACACCAGAATAACAAGTGATTATGTCTGGGTGGTAGAATTATTGGTATTTCCTTATTTCTATATTCCCATATATTCCAGTTTTTCTACCATAAACAGATACTATATGTATAATTCTAAAAAGTTTATGTTTAAAATCTTACCAAATCAGTATTCAAGTTTCATTTATTTCATTTCTAGATAATTGTTCAGAGGACCTCTGCAGCCTAATTAAGATCTGTATTTTCACAAATGTCTTGGATAAGAACATAATTTTATTTGAATGAACGTGTGTCCATGCTTTTCTGAAAATTGAAAGCCTGAGCTAGAACTTGTCATCACACACAGAAAAATAATGTACATTTAGAGGAACTTCCTTGGAGGTCCAGTGGCTAAGTGCAGGGGATCCCTCAGTGCGGGGGATGTGGGTTCAATCCCTGGTCAGAGAACTAGATCCTACATGCCACAACTAAGAGTTCATATGCCGTAACTAAAGATCCCGCACGCTGCAGCTAAGACCTGAAGAAGCCAAATAAATACACAGGCAAATATTCTCTAAATGAATGAATGAACACTTAGAAATGTCCATCTCTTTCTGCTATTTCTTTTTAAAAGAAAGGCATACAGGTATCTCATCTGTGTTCTGTTTCCCCACGCTAACCTGAATTCACAGTGGACAGTAACTGTCACTTACTGTGTGGTATTTAAGGGAGAATCATAAGAATTGCTTTTATTGTTATTTTTAGAAAAGGAATTTCCAACTGAGGTTGCTGAAAGTTTCAGTTCCTAGAGTTGAATATATCAGATAAGTGTGGTAACAAATTCCCTTTGTTCCTGGAAATTCACTAGGTTGGAACTTTTATTTACATAAAATTACCTCCCATTGTTCCTGGAGAGTTTTGGGAAGTCACCATAAATGTAGTTCTATGGAATGCATCCTGTTAGTTCCCAGTGCCTTAGCAGGAATATGTGAGGAGAGGAGTCCTAGGAAAGAGACTGCAGACTTCAACGGTCTGGGCAAGTAGTCATCAATTGTTATGGCCAGAACAGTAAGATAAATGTGACTCCAAGCTAGGGAAAAGAGATGTGTTGCTTATGCATAAATAATCTAGTCTTTATAGTGTATCAAATTACAGAGCTTGAGATGTTTGGTCAATTCGATGACCCATTTTGATTTCTCAGTTTCACCTATTAAAATGTGTCTAGCAAATGCTTCTCTAAAAAAAAAAAAAAAAAGTGTTTCATATTGTGCTTTCAATTCTGCCTAATTCCTGATACTTTCCTCTGTGGCTTACCTGAGAAATTGTCATTCCATTCTTGTAAGTCCCTTATCGTTAGAAAGTTCTTTCAATACCTTCCTCTCCACCAAGCTAACATTCCTCTCCTATCTATAAGAAGAGAATTGTGCCCTCCCCTGCAAAGAACACAACAAATTGCTTCAGAAAATAAGATGGAATGAGCCAGCCTTACATTCTTGATGGGCTGTCGGAGGAGTTCATAAACGATCAAAATCCTATTGAAAGATAGTACGCTTCCGAGGAAAGCGGCCTGAATCACTTCTTGGGCTCCTACCGCGTGGTTTTCGTGAAAATGATCTTGTTTACCACCTCCAAGAGAGTATAGCCCTGACGTGAAGCCAAGGTAAACAGGGGCAAGTGATCAAGAACCACTGAGCCAGAGGAAGCATCGGGACTGCCTGTTTATGTTGTTTGGCTAGGCTGGCTTCTCCTACTTCTTGAAGAGCAGAGGCAGGCTCTTTCACTATTATCCACCAGCAGCTGGGAGCTATTTCTTTGCATCATCTGTCAGGTGCAGACCAGGAACAGTCTCCATTTCTCCACCTTATCCTCAGACTAGGCAGGTGGGAGAGTCTAGTGCGCTGCTATTGTCTGAGTATGGGAGGCATACAGGGAAGCAGCTTTCTCTCTTGGGGCATTATGGATGGACAGGAGCAATCAGGGGGCTTGGCCCCAGAGACTGTGGCTTTCCTCACAACATCTAGTCCATTCTCTTAAGGCCCAAGTATGGCTCCGAACTGTCAGAGTGCTGTTCACCAATGGGAGTCTGGGACTGGGCCAAGGGACACAGAGAACCATGACCTCTTAGCAGCCCAAGATGAGGAGAAATTCAAGTCCAAGCTGAAGACCAAGGCAGGTGAACTGAGAACCAGGAGCCATGTTGGGCAGAATGGCTGAAAGGTGAGAGGGAAGAGAGAAGGTGAGAGGGAGACTGATGGGCACAGAGTGCCTGGTAGGAGTGCAACTATGAGCCCCCTTGGCTTGGACCATTGCACCCACAAGTCTTGAAAATGCATGACTGTACCTGACATGAATTATCCAAAATAGGGGGTGGTGACTGAATGTGTGAACCTCTGAGGCTTTTTTAAGTCCCTCAAGTGCACACTGCTGGAGCCCCTCTTCCCCAGAATACAAGGGTGGCTGCCACAGCAATCCATAACCCAAGGATGGACCTCCTTCTAGGAGCAGGGACAAGAGCGGGTGCCCCATAGTTAGGGACTGCCATGGTTTCCTGCTCTGTGAAGTCTGGAACTCCACTTCTTCAGGTGTATGGAGACTTCCTGTGTGGAAAGAGCCTGGTATTTGGGTGTCACCCCAATGGTACACTTTCTTTTCTCTTTTGAGTCCCACTCAGTTACTTCACATTCATTTTCCTTTCCTTCTGCCCCTCACCTTCACTTCCTGATCATTTTTTCCTCTATCTTATATGCTTTCCTTCTTGGTCTGTTCCTTTCATCTTGTCAAGAGGTTTATTCCTTCTAACAAATGGCTAGTCTGAATTTAGAGCAAAAATTCAGACCCAAACCCCAGACCCAGGCCAGCCCATGCTCAAAGGATACCTGTACCCTCTCCTCTGTGGCTCCATGCTTCCTGAATCCCAGTCTCTGGGGAAGGGATTGAGGCATTTCCTTGGAAGCAAAACCACTAGGTGAGTCTTATGAAAAACCCTGCATCAACACTGCCTCCTTCTAGAGCAAGGGCTCTGTTCTTTTCGTCTTTGTCACTTGGTGGAATAGTGTTTAAAGAAAAGTAGGTACTCAGTAACTTCTTGTTGAATGAAGAACTAAACTCATGGCCAAACCGAATAAACAATGAAGTACCAGCCCTGGGCAAAACAGTAAAAATATATTTAGCTTTTCAGCCTATCATGTTTATCAGATTTTTTTCTGACTTCCCAAAGCATCCCTGGTAACTCAGCAGTAAAGAACCCACTTGCAATGCAGGAGACACAGGTTTGGTCCCTGGGTCTGGAAGACCCCCTGGAGAAGGAAATATGTAGCCCACTCTGTATTCTTGCCTGGGGAATCCCACTGACAGAGAAGCCAGGTGGACTACAGTCTATGGGGTCCCAAGAGTGAGACGCAACTTAGCAACTAAACCACCACCACACCCAAAGCACCACCTTTCTTTATACCTCTGACCTCAGTGATCCTAATAAAACGTTAAATTTTACTCAAACTTACTTGCTTATTTTATCTTCTTCCTTTTATGATGACAGCTCCCTAATATGATAAATAAATATGTGCATTTGGTAACTGTATAAGGGTCAAAGAGTTTCTGAGGAGCATTCTCCCTCTCTTTTGTATATTTACTTTGTATAGTGTCTTCAGAAAACATGAATATCCAATATCTTTGTCCTGATCTCCAGGTGAAACCCACATAACAAAGGCTGCAGGGTTCCAGGGAGGAAACCTCAGCAGAAAAGCAATGGGAAGATTTATTGGATAAAATAAAGCATTTTATCTGTAGCATCTACTATACATAAGAAAGTAGCCTTTGCATCTTTTGCTATTGTTGTTTTTTAAATAAGCTACTAGTTATTCTCTATATTTTCTTAAATATTTTTATATTTAAAACTAAACATTCTTTTCACATTATGGTTTATGAAATAAATTTTAAGCCAAAAAGAAAAATCTTTTAATTTTGAAAAAACAACTATTAAAATCTTATTAATTATGAAGTAAATTTTTACATTTATTTTAGCCATCAAAGGATTTTTAATATGACTTATAATTTTTAAATTCTACAAATATCAGATATTTTACATAGGCCTGAATATTACATCATTTTTACCAACAGGACAAAAAATGTGCTTTTTAAAAATGTGAACCCATTTAAATAAATATAAACTAAAATTTATCCTTGACAAAAATCACTTTGAAATAAGTGAGCCAGATTTTTTTTTTAATTTTAGGTTACTGAAATTCAAAATTCAAAAGGTAGGCTGAAAAATAAGATAGTAAGGAAATTAGAAAGCCGATAACATATTGAGGCCTGGTGTGCTGCAATCCACGGGGTCCCAAGGAGTTGGACACGACTGGGTGACTGAACAAGATGCTGAAAGAGAAGTTTGGGATTATGAGTGGATCCCAGTGGAATAAACAATCAAGCGAGCTCATGGTCATGAAAAGATGCTCAACATCATTAATCATCAGGGAAATGCAAATCAAAACCACAGTGAGATATTGTCCACACATGTCAGAATGGCTATCATTAAAAAACATAAATGACAAATGCTGGTGAGGATGTGGAGCAAAGAAAACCCTCCTACATTGTTGGTGGGAAAGTAAATTGGTGCAGCCACTATGGAAAACAGTATGGAGAGTTCTCAAAAATCTAAAAATAGAACTAGCATGAAGTGTCAGTCACTGAGATGTGTCCAACTCTTTTCAACCCCATGGACTGTAGCCCACCAGCCTCCTCTATCTGTGGAATTCTCCAGGCATGAATACTAGAGTGGGTAGCTATGTCCTTCTCCAGGGGATTTTCCTGACCCAGGGATTGAAACTGTGTCTCCTGCAATACAGGCAGTTTCTTTACCATCTGAGCCACCATACCATATGATACTCAATTCACTCCTATATATATATGCCCCAGAAACACTAATTTGAAAAGATACATATATCCCAGTGTTCATAGCAGCACTATTTAAATTAATTTTTATTTTTTAGTTTGTTTTGCTTTACAATACTGTATTCGTTTTGTTACACATTACATGAATTAGCCATGAGTGTACATGAACTCCCAATCCCGACCCCCACCTCCACCCTCCCGCCCCACACCCTCTCTCTGGATTATCCCCATGCATCAGTCCCTAGCATCCTGCATCCTGCATCAAACCTGGACTGGCAATTCGTTTCGCTTATGATATCACACATGTTACATTGCCACTAGCAGCACTGTTTACAATTGCCAAGATGTGGAAACAGCCTATATATCCGTCAGCAGATGAATGGATAAAGAAGTTGTGGAGTACTACCATATATGGAATACCACTCAGCCATAAAAAAGAATGAAATTTTTCTATTTGTAACAACATGGAAGGATATGAAGGGTATTATGCTAAGTTAAATAAGTCAGACAAAAAGAAATACTGTATGATATCACTTATATGTAGAATCTAAACACAACAAACTGGTGACTATAACAAAAGAAAAACAGACTCACAGATATAGAGAGCAAAGTAGTGGTTACTAGTGAGGAAACAAAAGTGAGGAGGTGTAATATAGGGGTAGGAGATTAACATGTATAAAATATCAATACTATGTATAAAATCAATAAGCTACAAGGACATACTGTACAACATGAGGAATATAGTAAATATATTCTACTAACTATAAATGAATATAACCTTTGAAAATCACTGTCATACACCTGAACCTTATATAACATTGCACAACAAATATACCTCAACAAAAAAAGAGAGAGCTTATGGAATTCTTTTCTCAAGTCTTCATAGAAAGAAGAGATTTACTCTAGGGTGGAATGACTTACATGGGTTGTTGCCAGAAGGCAGGAGGATGTTCTAGATAAATATTCAATTACCTTTGGTCCAATGGTCCTTTCTTCTGCCCCAATCTTCCTATTCATATGGTCCTGGCCTTTCAAACTTGATTTTTTCTGTAATATAAAAACATACATTTAAATTTAGTTTCTAAGCTTTCGTGATTTTCAACTAAATTTAAATCAATAATTTATTTTACTTGGAACCACATGATGCTTGGTTCTTCTGAGCTGGTTTGAGGCGTTTGGTTTCTGATGGTTTCTGGTGGACACTGGTTTGTTTTCTTCTTTCTTTTCAACCCAGTAGGAATGAAATGTAATGGAACTACACTGAACAAAATAATCTGAATTTTTTATGCTGGGAGGGATTGGGGACAGGAGGAGAAGGGAACGACCAAGGATGAGATGGCTGGATGGCATCACTGACTTGATGGACGTGAGTCTGAGTGAACTCCGGGAGTTGGTGATGGACAGGGAGGCCTGGTGTGCTGCGATTCATGGGGTCGCAAAGAGTCAGACACGACTGAGTGACTGAACTGAACTGAACTGAACTGAACCCTTATGGCAGAAAGTAAAGAAGAACTAAAGAGCTTCTTGATGAAAGTGAAAGAGCAGAATGAAGAAGTTGACTTAAAGCTCAACATTCAGAAAACGAAGATCATGGTATCTGGTCCCATCATTTCATGGCAAATAGATGGAGAAACAGTGGAAACAGTGGCTGACTTTATTTTTTGGGGCTCCAAAATCACTGCAGATGGTGATTGCAGCCATGAAATTAAAAGACACTTACTCCTTGGAAGGAAAGTTATGACCAACTTAGTATATTAAAAAGCAGAGACATTACTTTGCCAACAAAGGTCCATTTAGTCAAGGCTATGGTTTTTCCAGTGGTCATGTATGGATGTGAGAGTTGGACTATAAAGAAAGCTGAGTGTCGAAGAATTGAACTGTGGTGTTAGAGAAGACTCTTGGAAGTCTGTTGGGCTGCAAGGAGATCCAACCAGTCCGTCCTAAAGGAAATCAGTCCTGGATGTTCACTAGAAGGACTGATGTTGAAGCTGAAACTTCAATACTTTGGCCACCTGATATAAAGAGCTGACTCATTGGAAAAGACCCTGATGCTGGGAAAGATTGAGGGCAGGAAGAGAAGGGGACGACAGAGGATAAGATGGTTGAACGGCATCACCAACTCGATGGACATGGGTTTGGGTGGACTCCGGAAGTTGGTGATGGGCAGGGAGGCCTGGTGTGCTGAGTCCATGGGGTCGCAAAGAGTTGGACATGACTGAGCTATTGAACTGATACTGATAGAGATAACTCCTAAGAAGCAGGCAACACTCAATAATAAAAAGACTAGAAAAATGGACTCCTGGTTCGCATATAGGAGACATACACATCATTCAAGGCTGAATATGTCCAATACGAATGAAAGGTACATATCTCTTATTTCGTTGAGGAAAAAAGAAAATAAATTAGAGAGCAGAAATATACACTTGACTGTTTCCATGGCAAGCATGGTGTACGGTCTCTTCTATTCACTAGCCTAGCTCAAAAAAGAAAGGATTTTCAAGGGCAGCAGTTGGGCTACCCTGGAAAAGCACTGCAATCCTTGTCTCCTTGTCACACAATGTTCCCCACAAAGCATTTCAGTGAGAAGGCAATGAATTATAAAAAACACTAATGCAGAAGTATGCAGGGACTTTCCTGGTGCTCCAGTGGTTAAGACTCCATGTTTCCACTGCAGGGGGCACAGGTTTGATCCTGGGTCAGGGAACTAAGACCTAATCTGTTTGTGAGGCACAGCCAAAACAAAAAAATTTTAATAGAAAAAAGAAGTGTGTGTAGGATATTATGGAATTATGGAAACTGGGCATCCAACCCATTTTATGAAGGCAAAGGGGCAGGGCGCGGGGTCTCAAATGTCCTAGTTGAATACGCCCTGCTGGGAATTTGAACTTAATCCTAACAGTACAGAGAATTCTGTGGAGAGTTTTAAATAGAAGAGTCTGATCAGAGCTCTCTTCTAGAAAAATCACTTTGGCAACCATGCAGAGGATGGATTCAAGAAGAGTGAAGGTAGAAAGAGGGAGATGAGTTAAGAGGCTCTAGAGGAGAGAAATGGCGAGGGCCAGGGGCTGTGAGCCACCCTGGAGGCTGTGAAGTTAGTAGGGGGCAGCTCCCACCCCGCCCCTTTGGCCCCTCTCTGATCTGGGTGGCTTCATCCTCTTCTGCGTGGTCCTGTCATCTACACTCGGCTCCTGGCTTCCTAGGATCTGGGTCACTCCCCTCCCCAGTTCCTTGCCCTATTTCTATTTAGACTCCCATGCCGCCTCCATCCCCAGCAGTGGTGCCTTCAGCCCCCACCAAAAACACTAGTGAACCCCCTCGCCTCATAAGCACTGACCTCAGAAGCCCTACTCTGGTGCCCCCAGACCCTAAGCTCCCAGCCACTGGCTGCCCTCCTGTAACCCCTCAAATACTGACCTTCTAGCCCATGCCAGGCGCTAAGGATGCAGGAAAGAACAAGGCAGACATTAGACAACATGCCAGTCATATGGCTTAAGATCTATAAGGGGAAACAGAAATTAAATAATTGCACAGTTATTTACTCACGGTTGCAAAAAGGACTGGGAAGGCAAATATAGTGTGCAGTAAGAATCTAAGAAAAGGGGATAGTTTGGACGGTGGTGGGGAGGCAGTCAGCTATTTAGAAAGTGGGTCAAACAAAAGTGCAGTTAGGAAATGGCTACAGGAAGAGAGGAATGCTTGTGGGAAAGCCACTGGTACTAGAGAGGGAACTGAAATAAACTCAGTGTGGCTCAGGCATTGTAAGCAACAGAAAGAGGCAGAGGACTGCAGGTTGAGACCGGAATAGATCACAGGTGCTGTCACAGGACAAATTAAGGAGTTATGCTCAAAGAAGCCTAAGGAGTGATTGAAGTTTTAGGCGGGAAAATGATCTCATCCATATAGATGTACAGACATATGAGGACTGCCCAAAGGGAAACTTATAAGAGGAATTATCGATGTATTGGACACAATAGTGGCTCATTCATCTTCAAGGGTTTTTGTTTGTTTGTTTGTTTGTTTCAGTATGTGCCATGTGGGATCTTAGCTACCCAACCAGGGCTCAAACATACACCCTGCATTGAAAGCCCAGAGTCTTAATCACGCTAGTAGTGCCAGGCAAGTTCCATTTTTTGAGTCTCTACTCAAGTGTCCCTCTTCCATGAACTCTGACCTTTGGCATCCTTTCTCAGGTTACACCACCACTCCTCACACATTAACCTCCAGATCCACGTACTCTTCTCTCTTGCATAGGACTCTTCCTTGACTAAAATGTTAACTCCACTGGGGAAAGGACTTTTTTTTCCTAGAAAGTGCCTGCCATATGGATTCTCAACAGATATTTGTTGCTGCTGCTGCTAAGTTGCTTCAGTCGTGTCTGACTTTGTGCAACCCCAGAGATGGCAGCCCACCAGGCTCCACCGTCCCTGGGATTTTCCAGGCAAGAACACTGGAGTGGGTTGCCATTTACTTCTCTAATGCATGAAAGTGATAAGTGAAAGTGAAGTCGCTCAGTCGTGTCCAACTCCTAGTGACCCCATGGACTGCAGCCTACCAGGCTCCTCCATCCATGGGATTTTCCAGGCAAGAGTACTGGAGTGGGGTGCCACTGCCTTCTCCAAGATATTTGTTGAATTAATGGCATATCACATTATTATTTAAAGTTATAACACAAGATGGCTGTTTACATGTGCGTGATAAGTTGCTTTGATCATGTCTGACTCTTTGCGGCCCTATGGGCTGTAGCCCTCCAGGTGCCTCTGTCAACGGGATTCTCCAGGCAAGAATGGTGGAGTGGATTTCCAGCCTTCCTCCCAGGTATCTTCCTGACCCAGGGATTGAACTCGAGTCTCTTATGTCTCCTGTTGGCAGGCAGGGTTTTTACCACTAGTGCCACCTGGAAAGCCCCATCGGTGTTTATAACTAACTTTCATAACTAGGCAAAGCATATATGGTAATTTAATTATTAAAAATGAAAATTCATGTTGCAGCAGAAATTCATTGTCTCCTTATTCAAGTTTATGGACAGATGTTTTTAGTTGATAAAATATCAAAATACTGAGTAAATTTTAGAAAGGAAAGAGTATGAAACGTGGTCAGGAATCATGAGTCACTGTGACACCTTAGCTATTTTACAATGTTGGTACATATACCAGTCAAAATGTTCTGCTGTGCTAACAAAATTATAGTATTTTCACAACACTGCAATGATTAACCTTTTAAACCTACTTTTGAAGAACGACTGAAGCCTTATTGAAGGTGTTTGAAGGACTGATATGCAGTTGGCAAATTATAGCTTGTGACAATGTCTAGAATTCTTTGGAGAAAATCCAGTTGAATTGCAAAAAGTGCTGAAAAGTCTCCCTTTAATTTTCCTGTGTATCTGACCTCATATAATCTGAGGGATCTGAAAAGTTTCCAAGTTTATTTCATAAAAAAATATTTCCAGAAAAAAATTATTTCTACTGTCAATGTCACTACTACCCATGATTTCCATTCATTTTGTTATTAAACTCATTTATTGTTTTCAGTACCATGGTAGGTATCCATCCCTTTGTTTATTAGCTCGTGCATCAAACATTTATTTATCTGTACTGAGGAGAGACACAGATTTTTATGAGGTAAAATGGGACAATTTACATAGTCAGGAAATTCATCTGTAGAAACAGTAAGAAGGCTTGTATAAATAGAGGATGATATATTTCATTTTGTAAAAGGAAAACACATTCAGTTAGCTCCAGTTTTAAGTTACTTTGGCTGAAAGTAAGACAATGAGATTATAATTGAAAATCTTTATATTTAAGCATAGGTAGATCTAGTAAACCAAATACAAACACCAAAATAATTGTTACTTCATTTCTATGTCTAGCGCTATAAAAAAATATGATTACATATGTCTACTTTCTAAACCACTTGAAGACAGTTTTGACATGAAGCTGTAGTGCACAATAATAGGACTAAAGCAAGGCAGAGTTCTTGCCAAGTTTGGTTTCTTGCCTCTGTGCCCATTTTGTGGAAGAAGAGTTAGCTGATCAGTCATGTCCTACTCTTTGCAACCCCATAGGCTATAGTCCATTAGGCTCCTCTGTCCAGGAGATTCTCCAGTCAAGAATACTGGAGTGGGTTGCCATG
The DNA here is from genome assembly GCA_006408695.1 of Aepyceros melampus. Classification (NCBI taxonomy): domain Eukaryota; kingdom Metazoa; phylum Chordata; class Mammalia; order Artiodactyla; family Bovidae; genus Aepyceros; species Aepyceros melampus. The sequence continues at coordinate 227,362 of SJXQ01009605.1, read as the reverse complement.
CTCTTCTCCAGGGGATCTTCCTGATCCAGGGATCGAACCCAGCTCTCCTTCACCACAGGCATATGCTTTACTGCCTGAGCCACCAGGGAAGTCCCATTTTTGGAAGCAGGGCTCTTTTATTCATGCTTGCAGAATCAGAGCTATCCAAGTATGAACTAGCCAGGTAACATTTTTTTAAATTGTTAATTGGAGGCTAATTACTTTACAATATTGTGGTGTTTTTGCCATTCACATGAATCCGCCATGGGTGTACATGTGTCCCCCATCCTGAACCCCCCTCCTACCTCCCTCCCCATCCCATCCCTCTGGGTCATCCCAGTGCACCAGCCCTGAGTACCCTGCCTCATGCATTGAACCTGGACTGGCGACCTATTTCACATATGATGATATAGACGTTTCAATGCTGTTCTCTCAAATCATCCCACCCTTGCCTTCTCCCACAGAGTCCAACAGTTTGTCCTTTACATCTGTGTCTCTTTTGCTGTCTCGCATATAGGGTCATCATTACCATCTTTCTAAATTCCACATATATGAGTTAATATACTGTATTGTTGTTTTTCTTTCTGACTTAATTTGCTCTGTATAATAGGCTCCAGTTTCATCCATCTCATTAGAACTGATTCAAATACATTCTTCTTAATAGCTGAGCAATATTTCATTGTGTATATGTACCACAACTTTCTTATCCATTCTTCTGCCGATAGACATCTAGGTTGCTTCCATGTCCTGGCTATTGTAAACGGTGCTGTGATGAACACTGGGGTACATGTGTCTCTTTCAATTCTAGTTTCCTCAGTGTGTATTCCCAGCAGTGGGATTGCTGGGTCATATTGAGCCAGGTAATATTAAAGAACAACTTTTAATCCCTGTTCTAGAATTTCTCTTACAATCACTCCAACCAATGTTGAAACTCTGACTCTGCCCTTGATCTGATAACTGGGCTCTGCTTCCTCACTTGCCCTTCTTACTTGCCAAGGTATTGCTTGCTTGATCCTCAGTTCACCAGGGCTAATGAACACCAAGTATTTTCTGGCATGTTGAATGTTACCCTAATATGTGCAATTTAGGCTTAGGCACTTACACTTCAAACCCTAGAGATGAGCTGAGGTTCAGATCCTATTTTTTCATACTTCTGTACTTATATCAGCCTGAAGAAAGCATGCAATACATGTTTTCAACAACAATTAAAATAATATATTCTGCATAAACTTGCTCACAATTGATAAAAATAGACATCACTTGTGTCAGAACATTCTTTCACACATGTAAAAAATCATTCATTCCATTAGCCCAAGATATTTCACATAATTATGAAAGTAGCTTGTGTTATTTTATTTCTCAGATAATCCTGCTAATTGCTATTCTCTTGAAGTTTCCACTCAAATAGGAAGGAATTTCCTGGCCCTGGAGTGAGCACACCTCTACTGACCTGATCTCAGTAGAGCCTCTGTGAGGCCAAAACCACAATCAGGATCTTTCATCTACTCTGTGGAGCCAGAGGCCATAGGGCATTGTTTAACAATAGATGCTTTGGTTTCCTGAATCAAGGAGGCCAAGATGAAGCAGGCCAAGTGAAGAATCAGTGAGGTATCGAACTCTAGAGGCATAGGTCTAAACTTCCAGATGACACTTAAACCTATCTTAAATGTCATCCAGTCTTTGAGATGGTCGCTAGGGAGAAAAAAGAGGGCAACAGCAATGAGTACCTTGACTATGGGCAGACCCCTGACATTAAATGATTCGGATACACAGAACTGTATGAAATGAAAGTAGATGAGGATGAGGACTTAGAAATGCCTCCATGATGGCCAGCTGAAGCTCAGACAATTGCAACTAGAGAAAGTACCAGGCAGGTTTTTAGGACTTATTTATTATGCCAAGTAAGGTCTTCCCTGGTGGCTCAGTGGTAAAGAACTTGCATGCCATTGCAGGAGATACAGGTTTGATCCCTGGGTTGGGAAGATTTCCTAGAGGAGGAAATAGCAACACATTTCAGTATTGTTGCGTGGAGAATCCCATGGACAGAGGAGCCTGTGGGCTACAGTCTGTGGTGCAAAAGAGTTGAACATGACTGAGCAACTAAGCAACAGGGCCTCGTAAGTGGCAAGGCCGTAGCCCTGAGGGATTATAGCCCATGAAGGATGATGTACTTAAGTGAGTATAATCACCATTAAGGGTTTATAAGCAAAGATAGTGTATCTGAGGCAGGTCTCCAGTAGAAAGGCCACGCCAACCATGAGTATAGTTGGAAATCAATCAACAATATTTATATACACAGTTCAGAAAGGGCTCTGGCTCCCTAATAAAGGCTGGGTGGTAATGACAATCAATAATATCTCCAAATGCAAAGAACAGCATCCAGTGATAAACCACGCAGATGCCAAATAATGTCCCTCACTGGATAGCACCAGGCTAGGGGTTAAAGCCCCCAACAAAGTGTCAAAAGCCAAATAATAGTATGTGTTACCTGGGAGATATGTACATCTTCAAAATTTTGTGGCTGACTAGTGAGAAACATTTCGATGTCCCTAGGAAACAAAACTACATAAATACTAAGTTTATTGACTTACTTATTTGATTCCTATTTAATTGCTTTTGCCCATGAAATGGGAGCTTTAGGGTTTTCTTGTAATGCCAATGCTCATTCTTTCAGCAACATCCTGAGTGAACTTGACAAAGGCTGTAGAATAAACTGAGTAAGAGTGGAAACAAATTGGCTGTCTTTCCACATCTAGCAGACATAAAAGGTGCTCCAGTGACACTGACTCAGGTGTCATTAAATCACATCTCTGATGGTACCCTTCCAGAAGCATCTGATACAGAGTCATAACAAGCCTCCATGTCAGTGAGTTGATGAGTGATGATGCCAGAGAATTTCAAGTTTGCTTTTACAACTACATCTAAAATCATTCACAATGACAATAGACTCAATCCAGCTTTAGGTTAAATAAGACACAATTTTAAGGGCAAGACATCCACTGATCAAGTCAATAATGGCCCACTCTTCCCATAGGAAAGAGCAGGCACTTTGGCATGATTATTATTTGTTTTTTACCTATTTTCCTCTTTAGATGTGAAAATGTGATCCTCCACTGAAAATTTGTTTATCCAAACTAACATTTTCTTAAGAAGGAAATTATCTATTTTGTTTCATTATCTTTGTATTTGGAGGTCAATTTGGGAACTTTCTAACATGAGGCTAACATAAGATTTGAATAAACTATAAATGTAGAGACTTCTAATTTTCTAAAGCTCACATGACAATCCTCTCCCCTATGTAAGGACACCCAAATGCCTGAAGCATGACCCCTTAGACAAAGGAAAGCACCTGAGGCAAGTAGAAATGAAATTCAATATTGTTAACTGCATTATGTGCTAAAAAGAGTAAGGCCTTACTTGTTCCAGCCAAAATTAGTTTAAACATTAACAGAGCAGTTCATTCTCTTCTGGTTATACTGAACATCAAATAGCCTAAACTTTCTATTTCTCTTTAATGTTCTCTTTACTGGAGAAACAGATGTGGTAGACTGATATAATAATTATATAATTATAGCTGATATATGTAATTATTTTTGCATGAGAACTTTTGAAATGGCCCAGCAATGTGTGTAGGCTCCAGTTGCACAATTTGAGAAGGTGAAAAACCTCAGGTTTTCTCCTAATGCACTGTTGTGGTCCAGCAGCTGGAAAAAGACAAACGTACAGCCTTCTATAATACCTGTTATTATAGGCAGCCTGAGTCGCCTGCCCTAAGCAGTTCAGAATATAAACTGCACACAAATACAAACAACAACTGAAAATACAGAGAGAAAAAATAACTTGTTGGAGGTGAAAGAGGAGAGTGAAAAAGCTGACTTCACACTCAACATTCAAAAAACTTATAATCATGGCATCCAGTCCCACACTTCATGGCAAATAGATAGGGAAAACGTGGAAGCCATGACAGATTTTATTTTCTTGGGCTTCAAAATCACTGTGGATAGTGACTACAGCATGAAATTAAAAGACACTTGCTCCTTAGAAGGAAAGCTATGACAAACCTAGACAGTGTATTAAAAAGCAGAGACATCACTTTGCTGACAAAGGTCTATATAGTCAAAACTTTGGTTTTTTTCAGTAGTCACGTACAGGGGCTTCCATGGTGGCTCAAAGGATAAAGAATCTGCCTGCAGTGCAGGAGACCTGGGTTCAATCCCTGGGTCAGGAAGACCTCATGGAGAAGGAAATGGCACCCACCCCTGTATTCTTGCCTGGAGAATCCCATGGACAGAGGAGCCTGGTGGGCCTCAGTCCATGGAGACACAAAGAGTTGTACATGACTAAGCGACTTTCACATTCATATATAGATATGAGTTGGGCCATAACGAAGGCTGAGCACCAAAGAACTGATCCTTTTGAACTGTGGTGCTGGAGAAGACTCTTGAGAGTCCCTTGGACTGCAAGGAGATCCAACCAGTCCATCCTAAAGAAAATCAGTCCTGAGTGTTCGTTGGAAGGACTGATGCTGAAGCTTTAGTACTTTGGCCACCTGATGTGAAGAGCTGACTCATTGGAAAAAACCATGATACTGGGAAAGATTGAAGGCAGGTGGAGAAGGGGGCCACAGAGGATGAGATGGTTGAATGGCATCACTGACTCAATGGACATGAGTTTGAACAAGCTCCAGGAGATAGTGAAGGACTGGGAGGCCTGGTGTGCTGCAGTCCATGGGGTTGCAAAGAGTGGGACACAACTTAGCAACTGAACAACAACGTAATAACAAGAAGAAAACTTAGAGGAATACACACTGGAAGGTGAAGTCCACTGGCTCAGCCCTCATTTTCTTTTAAGTTACAAGTTTATTTGGGAAACTTCCTTCTCCAGACAAATTTTTCTGCTTAATCCTCTTGTTTTCTCAAAGAAAAATCTTCTAACTCCCAAGATTTCCCTTGAAATCATCTCTTTAGATTGGAAAAAATGGGGGAAAAAAACTGCTGTTTGGAACACCATTATTCTACAATGACTGCATGTGCATGTGTTTTCTACTCTAGTTTACTGGGAGCTCAGTCTGACCTACGAAGATATTTGAAGTAATCTGCTTTCACATCTCAGGAGCTAGGTACAAGTAATAGTAGAAGAGTATATTTACCAGAGAACTGTATGGATTTGAATTTTAGTTCCAAATTATTAAAACAAGATAATAAAAATATACTGTAACATAATCATATCTTATAAAATAATGAAATCCATTACTCCATGAATGATTCTGAGTACATTCATCACATTTATTGGGCTTTTAATGGGCACCATACTCTGTGCTATTGCCTTTATATGCCAGTTTCATTTGATCATAACAATTTTTTGATATGGATGTTATGATCATACTTATTTTACAAATGAGACTAAGGCTTAAAGACTACAGAATTTGCTCAAAATCATACAGCGAATAAGGGCCAATGTTAGGGATCCAAAGCAGTTCTACCACCTAAGATATCAGCTACCACACTTTCCAGCCCATAAATTTCCAAAAAGGACTTTGCTGACTAAAGAGCTTATGAATATTCTGACATGAGAGTCTATCACAATCCTAATTATATCTTTTATCAGAAGATGGTTGCCTGGTGGTTAAGAATCCAGCTTCAATGCAGGGGCATGTGGGTTCACTCTCTTGTCAGGGAACTAAGATCCCACATGCCATGGGTCAACTAAGCCCCAGCACAGCAACTGGAGAAAGCTCTCACACCACAGTGAAGACCCAGCACAGCCAGGGGGAAAAAAAATAAAGCAGTGAATAAAATGGAAAAAACGTTGGATTGGAAGTTGGACATGTAGTATTTAGGACTGGTTATGCCAAGATCTCCCTGTGTGATAGCAGGAAAGTCACTTAAACTCTCCAGTATTAAATCTCCTTATCTGTGAAAAGAAAATGCTCACATAGAGGATTCGAGAAAGATTTGCAGATCATGTACAACTCAACCTGGGTCTTGAAGGATGAGTAGGAGTTTACCAGGTATGTGAGAAAGAATATTCCAACCAGAGAAAATGCTTCACTGTGTTATTTTAATTTAGGCCCAAGTATTTTTTTGATTATATTTGAGGTAGTTCTCAATGAGTCAAGTGAATCACTTAACCTTATACTTCTGAGAGTATAGGTTTCTCTTATAGATTCTTCACAAAGGTTTTTTTTTTGTGTCACTGTGGTAGTTGGTCCTTGAATGAACCTCCCAGTAACAGGCTCCTCCCCTTTAAACCTGGCTGTCTGTGTAGGTTGCTTTTGATCAATAGAACACAAGAGACTGATGCTACATGACCTTGGATTCAGGATACAAGAAAATTTATAGCTTCCACCTAGGTTTCTTGGAATACTCATCTTGGGATGCTCCCTCTTGGAAGCCAGGCTGCATGTAAGAAATGCAACTGCCCTGGACTAGTTTCCCATGAAGAGCCCAAGCCACATAAAGATGCCCTGTGTTGGTACTCTGGTAGAAACCTCAGCTGAGCGCTCAGTGAGCGGCCAGCATCAAGTGCCAGGCATGTGAGTGAATAACCCATCTCGGGCAGCCCAGCAGGGACTTCTGTTGACCGCAGCCCTGGCTGTCATCTGATTGCAACCACATGAAAGACTTCAAAGGAGAAACAACCCAGTGGAGCCCTGTTCATTTACAGAACTTTAGGAGAGAATAAGAAGTTGCTTTGTAAGCCAAGGATGATTGTACAACAATAACCAGAATGTGTACCAGAATAGCCACATGAGATTTAAATCAGGGAAGCAAAATGGAAAAACCATTTAAAAATTGTTCTAATTGTTATCATGCATTAAAATGTACATATTCCTTCAAATATGCCAATTGTCATGGAATTCATTTCTAGCCTGAAGGTGAAGCAGAACAAAACCTAATAAATATGTTTGTCCTGTCTTGGAATACACTTTCTGTTCACTTACTTTCATTCTTAAATAACTTGAATGCCTTCATGGATAAAACATATACTTCCTAAGATGATCCAGTTGTTTGAATCTCAATCTCACTGATATTTTGTGCAACCTACTATTTTATTGCTACCTTAGGATGCTCATCATTTTCATGGTCTCTTTCACTTGCCATCTCATAAAAGAGAAGCAATCTTTTTGTCTCCATACAAACGCATTCAGGATATAAAAATTTGCTTTTTGTTGCCAGTTACTTTTGAGGTTGGATAAACATGTCACATTTGGGGGTGGAGGTGGATATATCCCAATATAGTTATATTTGCACCTCAGCTATTTTTTATACCTTGACAGAAAAGCATCCTTGGAATAAAATCTCCCTATAGTTTTACCGCAGAAAGATATTAAGTTTTTAGAGAAAAATATAAATTCCACTTCCACCGCAGGTTGTTACCAGCCATCAGATTGAGCTTTAGTTTCTTGTCCTCTTGTTGTAGCTACTGTTGTATCTTGAAGACATTTGCCCTCACATGCGGGCACACATTGTCTGTCTACATGTAATTATTGTTGGTTTGGTTTTCCTTCATTAAATCTGATCCTTGTATGAAAATGTGTATTAAATCAGACATGCAGAAAAAAATTTATATGGTGACATGTATATATATATATATAGGCTCAGAAAATCTGAGTTCAATTTATTTTCTAAAAACATGTTTTGCATATCTACTGTATTCCTCTTCTTTTCTGACCACTGAGAGAGGTGGTCAAAGACTCTATCAGTTTGTAAAAATATTGAGCGTCAGTGCTTATTCTTGCCTCAGATTGCTGAATTATTATTATGTCCTTGGGCCTGCAGAGGGAATATTTTGGTAAGCAATGATTTTCCTTTCTCTCAATGTATAGCTTTTAGTCAATTTTCTCTTTCAACTTTCAAGGTTGAAATTTCTAGGTTTTCCTGGAGATAAGAACCTGGCATTTCTTTATTATTATTATTCTTTTAAATTGGAAGATAACTGCTTTACCATGCTGTGTTAGTTTCTTTTGTACAATGTGAATCAGCTATAAGCATACATGTAACTCTTCCCTCTTGACCCTCCCTCCCAGCCCCTCATCCCACTCCTTTAGGTTCTTACAGAGCACTGAGCTGAGTTTCCTGTATCACATAGCAGCTTACCACTGGCTATCTATTTTGCACATGATAGTGTCAATGGCACCCCACTCCAGTACTCTTGCCTGGAAAATCCCATGGACAGAGGAGCCTGGTAGGCTGCAGTCCATGGGGTCGCACAGAGTCGGACACGACTGAGCAACTTCACTTTCACTTTTCCCTTTCCTGCATTGGAGAAGGAAATGGCAACCCACTCCAGTGTTTTTGCCTGGAGAATCCCAGGGACGGAGGAGCCTGGTGGGCTGCCTCTATGGGGTCGCACAGAGTTGGACACAACTGAAGCGACTTAGCAGCAGCAGCAGTGTAAATATGTCAGTGTTACCCTCTCAGTTCATCCCACCATCTCCTTTCCCCACTGTGTCTACAAGTCCTTTCTCATCATTTTTCTAGATTTCATATATATGTGTGTCAGTGTCCAGTATTTGTTTTTCTCTTTCTGATTTACTTCATTCTGTATGACTCTAGGTTCATCCACCTCACTACAACTGACTCAAATGCATTCCTTTTTAGAACTGAGTAATAGTCCATTGTGTATACATACCACAACTTCTTTATCCACTCACCTACTGATGGACATCTAGATTGCTTCCATGCTCTCAGTTCAGTTCAGTCTCTCAGTTGTGTCCGACTCTTTGTGACCCCATGAACTGCAGCACGCCAGGCCTCCCTGTCCATCACCAACTCCTGGAGTTTACCCAAACTCATGTACATTGAGTTGGTGATGCCATCCAACCATCTCATCCTCTGTCATTCCCTTCTCCTCCTGCCCCTAATCCCTCCCAGCATCAGGGTCTTTTCCAATGAGTCAACTCTTTGCATGAAGTGGCCAGAGTACTGGGGTTTCAGCTTTAGCATCAGTCCTTCCAATGAACACCCAGGACTGATCTCCTTTAGGATGGACTGGTTGGATCTCCTTGCAGTCCAACGGACTTCCAAGAGTCTTCTCCAACACCACAGTTCAAAAGCATCAATTCTTAGATGCTCAGTTTTCTCTATAATCCAACTCTCACATCCATACATGACCACTGGAAAAACCATAGCCTTGACTAGATGGACCTTTGTTGGCAAAGTAATGTCTCTGCTTTTGAATATGCTATCTAGGTTGGTCATCACTTTCCTTCCAAGGAGTAAGCATCTTTTAATTTCATGGCTGCAGTCACCATCTGCAGTGATTTTGGAGCCCCCCAAAATAAAGTCTGACACTGTTTCCACTGTTTGCTCATCTCTATTTCCCATGAAGTGCGGGGACCAGATGCCATGCTCTAGCTATGTAAATCGTGCTGCGATGAACAACGGGATACTTGTCTCTTTCAATATTGGTTTCCTCAGGGTATATGCCTAGGAGTGGGATTGCTGGGTCATATGGTGGTTTTATTCGTAGTTTTTTCAGGAATCTACATACTGTCTTCCATTGTGGTTGTATCAATTTACATTCTCAAGATCAGTGCAAGAGCGTTCCCTTTTCTCCACACCCTCTCCAACATTTATTGTTTGTAGACTTTTTGATGATGGCCATTCTGACCAGTGTGAGGTGATATCTCACTGTAGCTTTGATTTGTATTTCTCTAACACTGAGCAAGGTTGAGCATCTTTTCATGTGTTTATTAGCCATCTGTATGTCTTCTTTGAAGAAATGTCTGTTTAGGTCTTTTCCTTACTTTTGATTAGGTTGTTTGTTTTTCTGGTCTTGAGTTGTATGAGCTGTTTGTATATTTTGGAAATTAGTCCTTTGCCAGTTGTTTCATTTGCTATTATTTTCTCCCATTCTGGGGGTTGTCTTTTCACCTTGCTTATAGTTTCCTTTGCTGTGCAAAAGCTTTTAAGTTTAATCAGGTCCCCTTGTTTACTTTTATTTTTATTTTCATTACTCTAGGAGTAATGGGTCATAGAGAATCTTGCTTTATGTCATCGAGGGTTCTACCTATGTTTTCCTCTAAGAGTTTTATACTTTCTGGTCTTACATTTAGGTCTGTAATCCATTTTTAGTTTATTTGTGGGTGTGGTGTTAGGAAGTGATTTAATTTCATTTTTTACATGTAGCTATCCAGTTTTCCCAGCACCATTTATTGAAGAGGCTGTCTTTGCCCCATTGTATATTCTTGCCTCTTATGTCAAATATAAAGTACTCATAGGTGCATGAGTTTATTTCTGGGCTTTTAATCTTGTTCCACTGGTCTATGTTTCTGTTTTTGTGCCAGTACCATACTGTCTTGATGACTGTAGCTTTGTAGTATAACCTGAAGTCAGGAAGGTTGGTTCTTCCAGCTCCATTCTTCTTTCTCAAGACTGCTTGGCTATTTGGGGTCTTTTATGTTTCCATATGAATTGTGAATTTTTTTCCTCTAGTTCTGTGAAAAATGTCATTAGTAATTTGATATGGATTGCATTAAACCTGTAGATTGCATTTGGTAGTATAGTCATTTTCACAATATTGATTTTTCCTACCCAGGAGCATAGAATATCTCTCCATCTGTTATGTCATCTTTGATTTCTTTCATTAGTGTCTTATAATTTTCTGTGTACAGTTCTTTTGTCTCCTTTAGGTAAGTTTATTCCTAGATATTTAATTCTTTTTGTTGCAATGGTGAATGGGATTGATTCCTTAATTGTTCTTTCTGATTTTTCATTGTTAGTGTATAGAAATGCAAGTAATTTCTGTGTATTGATTTTGTATCCCGCAACTTTGCTAAATTCACTGATTAGCTCTAGTAATTTCCTGATACTATCTTTAGGGTTTTCTATGTAGAGTATCATGTCATCTGCAAACAGTGAGAGCTTTACTTTTTTTCTGATCTGAATTTCTAGTATTTCTTTTTCTTCTCTGATTGTTGTAGCTAGGACTTCCAGAACTCTGTTGAACAACAGTGGGGAAAGTGGGCACCCTGTCTTGTTCCTGATCTTAGGGGGAATGCTTTCAGTTTTTCACCATTGAGAGTAATGTTTTCTGTAGGCTTATCATATGTGGCCTTTACTATGTTGAGGTAGGTTCTTTCTATGCCCATTTTTTGAAGAGTTTTAATCATAAACGGGTGCTGAAATTTGTCAAAGCCTTTTTCTGCATCATTAGATGATCATATAGTTTTTATCTTTTAATTTGTTAACATGGTGTATCACATTGATTGCTTTGCATGTATTGAAGAATCCTTGCATCCCTGGAAGAAACCCAAGTTGATCATGGTGTATGAGCTTTTAGATGTGTTGCTGAATTCTGTTTGCTAAAATTTTGTTGAGGAGTTTTCCATCTATGTTCATCAGTGATATTGGCCTGTAGTTTTCTTTTGTGTTTTCTTTGTCTGGTTTTGGAATCAAGGTGTGGTGGCCTCATAGAATGAGTTTGGAAGTGTTCCTTCCTCTGCAATTTTTTGAAAGAGTTTTAGAAGGCTAGGCATTAGCTCTTCTCTAAATGTTTGATAGAATTCTGCTGTGAAGCCATCTGGTCCTGCTGCTGCTACTGCTAAGTTGCTTCAGTCCAGCCTGATTGCACGACCCCATAAACAGAAGCCCACCAGGCTCCACTGTCCCTGGGATTCTCCAGGCAAGAACACTGGAGTGGGTTACCATTGCCTTTTCCAATGCATGAAAGTGAAAAGTGAAAGTGAAGTTGCTCAGTCGTGTCCAACTCTTTGCGACCCCATGGACTGCAGCCTACTGGGCTCCTCTGTCCATGGGATTTTCCAGGCAAGAGTACTGGAGTGGGGTGCCATTGCCTTCTCCGCATCTGGTCCTGGGCTTTTGTTTTTTGGGAGATTTTTGATCACAGCTTCAATTTCAGTGCTTGTAATTAGGTTGTTCATAATTTCTATTTCTTCTTGCTTCAGTCTTAGAAGACTGAACTTTTCTAAGAATCTGTCCATGTCTTCCAGGTTACCTATTTTATTGCCATATAGTTGTTCATAATAGTCGTAGAATCTTTTGTATTTCTGCATTGTCTGTTGTAACCTCTTTTTCATGAAATGTGCATTTTAAATCTTACTAATATTTCTTATTATGCAGCCTGCTTTGTCTGATGATTTTGCCATTTTAGTTCTTTTTATCAGATTTATTGAGGTATAATTTACATACAATAAACTCACCAATTGTAAGAGTACAAACTGGTACGCTTTGAGTAATATATACAGTTGTGTAACTATTATCGCAATCATGATATAGAGCATTTTCATCACTCCAAAAATGTTAACTTCTGCCCCTTTGCAGTCTATCTCTTCCCCTACCCCTGGCATCTGGCATGCTTTGTCTCTATAATTTTGCCTTTTGCAGAATGTTATATAATCACAACATAAGCAGCATGTGGGGTTGGGCTCCTTTGATGTAGCATAGTACACCTGAGACTCATTTTGTTGTTTGTTCCGTTATTGCTTAATAATATTTCATGTGTGGTTATACCACACTTTGTTTATCCGCTTACCACTAGAGTGAGATTCTTGCAGTTTGGGGTGACCATACAAAGCTGCTACAAAATTTGAGGACAAGGTTTTGAATGGAAGTTTTTTTTTCCCTTATTTAAATATCTGGGTATGGTACTGCTAGGTATTGGAAGACCAGCATTTAGAACCTGACAAAGGCAGAATGAGTTGTCTTTCTTCAGTTTTCACGCTTCCAATTAATGCTAGAATCAGTCCCAACAGTTAACAAAATCATGCCTTTGCGTACTCAACCCTGAGCCAAATGAAAGAAAGCATTAAAAAAAAAAAAAAGCCAGGAACAATGGCAAGAAAATTCACAAGTGAAGTTCTCATCTCGATTCTACCGTGAGAATTTAAAAGATTTTTTAGTTTAAGGTAAACAGCAATCTCAGAAACTATCAGCAGGCGAAACCATTAACGTAGCCAAATCCCTGTTTAGAAATCCATGTATAGAATTCAAATACACTTAACACAAAGACTATATTCAAGTGCGAAAAATGAAAAGTACAGAAGAGTTTTCCTTACGCATCTAAAAAACAAACTCCTCTGCATATGATCTGGAACGGGATCGATAGTCTTGTTAATTATGCGTCCTTGTAGTAGACTTCAGTATGCGTTTAAGACCAAAGTGGCGAGAGAATTAACTGCCCACGCGAGCTCCCAACTAAAACACAGACAAGTGGAGGCGCTCCAAGGAGTTGAGGACGCACAGGTACCGGCCCTGTCGGCCAACAGAATTTGACATTTTTAAATCGTCCTGCCCATCGAGGCCTCTGCTACCTTTGGCCGGCGGGCGAGTTAAATATAGGGGAGGAAGGGCTGGGTTCTTCTAGGCAGCGCGCGACGACGCCCCAGCCCCGGCGTCCACGGAGGAGAACTCGCGGAGCTCACTAGCCGGGCTGCGCCAACGCCCCCGCCGCCCGGGCGCATCCTGCAGACGGCCGGCAGGTGTGCTGGCCCCGGAGACGGCGGCGAGGAGGGAAGGGGAGGCGGACGCGTAACATGGCGCAACGCTAGGATAATCTCCGCCGCGACCGAGCGGGGCCGAGCCGGTTACTGCAGCGGCGCGGGGAGGAGGAGAGAGGCGGCCACGGCTTGGGTATCCGGTCCATTCTCCGAAGCCTGCGGGCTGCTCGGAGGAGACGCTGCGGCGGGGAGGCGAGAGGTGGGCGCAGGGCGGGCGCGGCGCCCAGGGAATAACCCGCACGCACACGGTGGCTGGTCTGGCACCGGAGATCAGGTTGCCGGGAAAGTGCTGTTGGACAGAGGGGCGCGGAGAGGTGAGGCAGGCAGCATGGGGGTGGGGTAGGAGAGGGAAGTGGAGGGTCGTTCGGGGACATTGTCATGATGCTGGGGCGGGATCCGCGCTGAGGTTCCTGGAGGGGACCTTGTCTCGCTCAAGGCC